>JAHBCN010004869.1:0-60035 GCA_019359885.1 Listronotus oregonensis | reverse complement strand
CGCGAGAAGGTCGTACGACGCCAGTCACTTGCGTTCCCTGTCAACGCGTTATTCTAAATATTAACGGATTTCTTATTTTGATCCGATTTACCCGTGGGTCCGATTTGCCTCGGTCTACCCTATTTAGGCTAATAGTGGACTTAACGGTAAACCCATAGCCAATCTGGCTGCTTGTTTAAAGAATGTATTATCTGTTTCATTTTTTACGTTAAGATGTATTACCTATCACAAACTATCGTACTCTGCAGGCCCTTGTTAATGTCATATTTGTGTTCAGCGACCACAAAAACCCCCCGTGTAAAAAAATGGACTAATATTAGCAGAATTTGTCGTAAAACTCCAGAAAATGAAGTTTACACCATTCTAAGCGCGCACCAGGTACTCCGCAGATCCTTGCCAATGTCATATTCGTGTTCAGCAACCTCGAAAACCCACCAAGTAACAAAATTTTAATATTAGGAAATTGTCGGGAACTTCAGGGCAATTTTTGCACCATCCTTGGAGCACTAGGTACCCGTGGGCCCCTTTCCAAGTCTTATTTGTGTTCAGCGACCTCGAAAACCACCAAGAAACAAATTCGGGCTCATTTCCATTTTTATTTACCTAGTTATGAAACTTTTTGATTGTTGTAAACTTTGAAATACATTTTAAAAATGCATTTTTTAATGCAAAAATGCAGTTTTCCATAAATTAAACTTGTTTACGAAGTTTCTTTTCATCTTACTACACAAAAAGTCCTTCGTAGAGCCTATTTTTGTGCCACGTTTCCTCGACTAATACTACATACAGCTCGTCCGCGCTGCATGAAGGTAAGTAACACGCGGCATCGCCATTCGGGAGGCCGGTCGTATTTTCGAATGTAACACGCGGGCTGATCATTTTACTGGCGATCTTGAGTGCTACTTTGCACAAGACTCTTTCCCGCGAAAAGATCCAAAATACACAATTATTTGTCTTCTGTAAAGGTAGCATATTTTATTGTTTGGGGTTAATTTTATTAATCATGGATTTGTCGTGCATACCAGATGGCTATTGTTATTTAGAAAAAATAATGTCGCGTAGCAAGGTAAAAAAAAGAGGAAGTAGATGTAAAAAAGAATTTTTTAATTTGGGGGGGGGGGCGGTCTTCTTTAAATTTATCCCTTTTTTTAATTTTTTTTGTGCCACTGCGACAAATATTTAGGAAAAAAAACAGGGTGACGGGATCTAAATGTACATACATACCATGATATAGAGATATCCATAAAGTTTTACATAAGTCACATTTAGTAGTCATATCTCAACCCTTTTTTTATCGAGATACAGGGTGTTTTATAGGTTTTGCCAAAAATTTTTTTTTTTGTAATTTTTTTTAAAGCACTTAAAATAAAATATTCACAATGGGTAAGAATATTTTTTATATAGGGGGTTTTAAAAAATGCCATATGCGCAATTTTAAAAAAATACGGTTTTCCGTACTGAAAACAAATAGTTTTCAATTTGCCCCCCCTGTATATCAGATTTTTGAAAATTTTTTTTTTATTTAAAAAAAGATGATGACATATTTTTCAATGTTGCCGCTTTTACCACGAAGTAAAAAAAATTAAAATTTTTTTAGAAATAAAAAAAAAAATAAACAAGAAATAATTGGTAGCCTAATAAAAGAGTCCATATTGCCTAGAAATAGTACGCCCCAAAAAAAAACACAACTCTTATTATTAAATAGTTTTGACATTATTTGTTTTGTTATCAAAACATTTTTGTCGTACTAATATTTTTTTTTTGAATCCTTTTACCAGTTTTCTAATTAAGAATATGCCGACATTTTTTGGAAAAGCTTATTGCTATGGCACTGGGGGCACCGGCTCCAAATTTTCCGAAAAAAAGGTTGCCCGGAAAAAATGCCAAAACCGGGGTAGAAATTCGCAAACGTATTCATTTTTTATTTGCAAAGAAGGGCTTTTCCCCCTACACAGAATAATATCGACCAACCTATTAGACCTAGTTCAAGAAGAATATGAGCCACACCATATTCTACAAGGACTATTTCTGACTTTTTTAAAGGGGGACCTATCCTAAGAGATGGAAAACGGGGGGGCCCTTTTTCCGGGGCCCGTGATACCCTTTTGGGGTTTCAATCCTTTTTTTGGGGGGGGGCCCCAAAAAAATTTGGGGGATTCGAAGAAGAAATAAAAACCCCTGCCCGTTACAACGTATTATCTCTTTTTAAAAAAATAAAAAGTATTCCAAATTCAATGAGAGAATCAAAATTTAAAAGAAGACCCTGGATCTATGCTCCTTAAACCCTCCAAAATAACAAAAAAATCTAAAAACGTTTTTAAAAGGGTTTTTAAATAAAGCCTACAACGACAGAATCAATGAGCTCTGAGCATGACAAGGTTTTTGGGGCTGACGCTGAAGTTGCTGAAAACTAGGTGAGTTTTTTGCGAATGTACCAAATATGGTACAGGAGCAAATAGCTACTGAAATTGACCCAAAAAAAAAATTGCCGAGTCTATATTCATCCCTCCGTCAGATGAAATCGAGGTACTAAACATTATTAATGAACTTAATGAAAGCAAGAGTACAGGCTTGGATGGTAAGATTGCAGACTGATTAAAAGGCTTAAACATTATCTTGTGCCAGTTGTAACGCACTTATTTTTAAATTTCCCCCTTAAAAAAAGGAATTTTTCCCCCAAAAGGGTTAGGGGGAACCATCTTGATTCCCCCATAAAAAAGGGAGAAAAGACAAAGAAACCAACTACAGGCCTATTGCGTTGCTTTCCATATTCTCAAAAATATTTGAAAAGCTAATGACAAGAAAGCTTCTGGCTTTTTTGGAACGGCATGAGTTTTTTTCGAAGAACCAATATGGCTTTTTTAAAAGGGAGGGGAACTGAGGTGGCTTTGCTGAATTTTCAAATGCATTGTACGAGGGGATTAACAGAAATAAAAAAATTACTGGTTTATTCATTGACATAAGCAAAAGGTTTCGATACCATCTCACATAACATACTGCTGGAAAAAAAAGGGGGGATCTGGTGTCAGGGGTATTATACACAAATGGTTTTTTAGCTACCTCGGTGATCGTACCGAGGCTGTAAGGTTTGGTAATTACATAAGCAAAAAACACAAGATCAATATGGGGGTTCCGCAAGGGTCAGGCCCCTTGGGGCCCATCCTTTTCATAATTTAAAAACACCCCGGGGAATTTTTAATTTGGGAAAAAATTTTTATTTGCGGATGATACTGCATTGCTGTACTCGGGGTTGTCAAAGGAGTCGAACTATAGAGACATGCAGAGTGATTTGAATCTATTAAAAATGGTTTATATCCAACAGAAAAACTACTAAATGTTGACAAAACAAAGTATATAAACCCCTTTTATTTTAAAAACCGTTATCAATTTGATAATGAAGTTAAATATCATAGGTTGGGCTGCCCATGCATGATTGTGCATGCCAGACGGTGAATCAGACTTAGAGTATTAAGTACCTTGGGGTTTACATTCGATGAGAACTTAAATTGGAAGCTTCATATTGAATTTACTAGAAAAAAAAATTTTCTACATAATGGCAAAAATCAAGCATTGCTCACAATTCCTTCCTCCGTCGACTCTTTTGGATGATTTACTTTTCACCGGCGCATTCTGTTTTGTCATATGGTATATCGATAAGGGGGGTTTACTTTTGGGGAACAAACTTGAAACCACTTGTAACTTCTCAAAAACAGCTTATTCGTATTATAATAAAAGCCCAGAGACCATCCTTTTTCAAGAACTATTTTCTAACTTAAATATTTTAACTCTAAGGGCACAATGCTGCTTTTTCTGTGCATGTCTCTGTATAAAAGAAATACCTCTTTAATTAAATTTAAAAAAAATTCAAAGCATAAAAAAAAGGGTTTTGGACATGGAAATTTTATTTGAGGTACCATTTACAAATAAAAAAATCATTACAAAAATCAGTTCTTATAATGGTTGTCAAAGTTTAAATTTTTTTTCGACTGATATAAGGATGTTGTGGAAAAATAATCGCGTTTCTGTAACTTTATTTAAGAATAAACTTAAGAGTTTTTTTTTGGTCTCGTGTGCTGGGGGGGAATGCAGGGTTTGTTCATAGCTGTGATCAAAGGTGATACTCCCAAATTTTGATATTCGATTAACTGTGAAAAAATATAAAGATTATGTAATTCTGTTGTCAGTCCTATCTGGGTTGGTATTTTTTATTAGTTTTGGTCTGATCTAGTCTACCACTGTAAAAATACATTTTCTTCTTCACTGGGGATTTCCTTATTGTAATTGTTTTTTTTTAATTTTTGTAATTTTTTATAGTAATTGTAATGGTTTTAACATCAGAATGTACTGTGTTCCAACTGAGTCCCCACAAGTTCGCTTTGTGACTTTGTATTTTTTGTATGAAATATATTATTATTATTATTAATTATCAATCAAATACCAAACCTTTCTGTTTCAGCAAATTATTCCGTCAAAGAGTCGACAAGGACAACTCAAATATATTTTATATGGGGGTAAGAATAACCTAATTTTTGAGGCTTAAGCATAAACATTTTTATTATTATTGCTACTTCATCTACTTCCTCTTTATTTTTTAACTTGCAACGCAACACATTATTTTTTTAAATAACAATAACCATCTGGTAAGCACGACAAATCCATGATTAATAAAATTAGACAATACAATAAAATATGCTACCTTTATAGAAGACAAATAATTGTGCATTTTGAATCTTTTCGCGGGAAAAAGTCTAGTGCAAAGTAGCACTCAAGATCGCCAGTAAAATGGTCAGCCCGCGTGATACATTCGAAAATACGACCGGCCTCCCGAATGGCGACACCGCGTGTTACTTACCTCCATACGTCCGCGCTGTGGGGGAAAAAAATCAGCACCTCGTGCGAGAAACATGCACTTCAAGCTAATTTTTTTTTTATGTTTGTGTTTAATATTTTTATTAAGTAAAACAACAAATTATTAAATATTATTTTTATTTGATAAAAAATCGTACAAAAACAATTATTTACTAAACTATCTATTATATCTGATAAAAATTTGAATAAAATTATACGTAGAACAATTAGTGTAAAAGTATTGAACAAATAAAAAATCACAATAATAATGGACGAAATATTGTAATCATAATAGTAAAAATGTAAAGTCTAATGGAATGATTTAATCATAATAGTCAAAATGTAAAGTTGTTTTTCTAATGAATCATGTGAACAAAAAGCAGTAAAACATGTTAATTTCTTTAAAAACTACCTGAAAACTTAAGCAGTAAAAAACACATAAATGATATACCTTGTTTTACAGGGTATCAATTTAAAAGCATTCAATGCAAATATCCTAAAATTGCTATTTGGCGCATAGTTAAACAAGTAGGGGGAACTAGAACCTTAGTCAAAGGTAAGTCACCCCTAGGTGCATAACACCCCAAACTTCAAGTGATATCACCTTTTTTATGATACCTCATATCAACTCATGGTATAATATCCATCTGCACAAGATTTTTTTTCATTTAAGATAGGGTTAAAAAAACAATTCGACTAAAACGAACTGTATATCATTAAAATGCTATTTTATTATATGGTTACATTCTCAAAATACATTTTATTTTGTTATAAAAAAACGATTTCCAGGGGCGTCCGTTATGTACCTGTATCTCTGTAGGGGAGGATCGTAGGAAAAAAGTTTATGGGAACTTGTCACAATATTTTTAGGTTTTCTATTAGATTCAGAAAGATTGCCACATATTCTGGGACACCCTGTATATAAATTATTTTTGTCCGTTTTAGTATCAAACTATTAATTTTTTTCCCTTTTTAAATATTTTAGGTACAATTTCTACAAACTCATCAATGCAACTAGATAATTTTTATTTGCCATTTTATAACTGGTTTTAGTTTTTAATAAATGAATATCATCATACGAATTCAGTGTATTAATTAAAATTGGATTGAAGCGCAAATCCAAGCTGAAAAGCCGTAAAATCCGCTAAACGTCCACAAGCGTCAGAAATATTTAACGATTTTCAGAATGGTCAGTACTGTGGTCATATTTTAAATAATTTAATTCATATTTTTTTGAAATATTTCTTCAGTATTTTAACATTTAGAACAGCGTTTCTCAAACTTTTTCACATATGGAACCCTTTTTAACAGGAAAAATAAACACAGAACCCTCTTAATGCTGCATAAATAAATATTTTTGCATTTTAAATTATAGAAATCGATAGACTTGTAATATCGTTATAATTTATTTTTTACAAAATAAATTAGTAATACACTTAAAAATATTTTATTAAAGAACCTAAAAGGAATTTAAACATGAAATAATAAAAAGGATACTTTTATACAATAGATAAGGCTATCAATGCAAGGAATGAAACTATTTTCACTCTTCACACAATTTTTTATCTTGGGACAGTCCACGAAGGCTGCGGGGATACTGTACCTTGGCTGCCTGAAGTGTGGTAAGAGGGAGTTTATTCGCACGAGACTTAAATATTTGGAGATCTGGAAAAAAAGGGAAAACTTCTGCGTGTAGCAGGTTCCATAGTCTGGACAGGGATAAAGGAACAAAGTTAGAAGTTGGGGGCTTCTTAAGTTGGACTGTAAAAGGAGGTATAAAAGTGGCACTACATGTTGCTCTGCTGGGAGCTGCCAGAGGAGGAATTATACTCGCCAACTCTTCGGAGCCATAAAAAACCTATAAAAGAGCGACATATACCTTACAGCCCGTCGGTGGGCAACGGAAGGAAGCTTTTCTGTAAGTGTGGGATCATTAATAAGACGAACAGCTCTTCTTTGAATGGAGTCAAGAATGCTAAGTGTTGTAGGAGGCGCCACTCTCCAGGCATGAGAAAAACATAAATAATTTAGCGAAATATGAGTTTTGACGATAACATTTGATCAAATTTACGAAAAGAATACAAATAGAGGATTTGCTTCTAATAGTCCGATTATTTACTAGCAAATTTAGTGTGGATCTCATGTCTCATTTTTTAGATAAAAAATTCTGAAAATCCAAGAGCTGTTACTGGGTCTTATTGATGAAAGTGGCAGTCTCCTATCGGGCTCCGCGTCCAGCTTATTCCATGCGATACTTATTTTTTGGTAATATGTAAGTCGAAAATCCAGTCAGTATTCTGGAATTTTTTTTTCGCGGAACCCTTCCGAAGTCCTGCGGAAACCCAGAGGTTCCGTCGGAACCCTTGAAACGCTGATTTAGAAACTACACGCGCAGTGAAGTACCTTAACATTTGCAGCCAAAGAAAGCTTAAACTCTAAGCAGTAATAAATATACCATGGGTGTTAATAGTCACACAAAAAACTGTTTATTGACACAAGACCTAATCTCCTACAGGATAAAAGGGAAGAAAGACCTCTGCAGGCACAAAGTTACACAGTTTAAACGCTCTGCGGACGAAGGAACGAACAAGTGGAATGTTCAGTGCCTCACTAGATGGACTAGAACGGGATGCATAAATAGGAGTGGTAGGTACTCTGCGTTGATGTAAAAAATAAATAGAGTTGGGACCAGTAAGGAGCCCTAGGGTACCCCAGAATTAATTTGGTGAAAGCTAAGAACGATCATCTACAATAACTGACACATATGGACCAGGAATAAAGTCTAGGAGTCCATCATGCCAGACATGGTCTAAATATTTAGATACGTTAAAGGCAACTATCTGGGATTCACCAAAAAACTCAAAGAACTTGTTTTAGTTAAGAGAAACAAATGAAAGAAGATGCAAAATTACTGCATCACCAAAGCTTGTTACCTAAAGCAAAATATAACACATTGTTTTAAAATTTTAGGTTGACTGTTACATACAACTTTTAACATAATTACACCGTAATACGAAAACTTTTCAGATAAAGAAAAAATCAAAATAACAGTTCATTGTTTTAAAATTTTAAATCAATATATTACAACTGGAAAGATATCTTTAAAAAATATCTTATCCTGTCAGTCATCATTATCATGATCATCATCATCAAATTCATTATTATTTATCAATGTTAATGACATTTACGCAAAAATAGAAGACTACCATTATAAAACAGTTTTTGCTACTCTTTATTCACAGAACTCGATGTAAATAGACGGAGAGCTAGAGCCGAAAAATCATCGTCATCCATCAGTAATATGGAGTTTCTCCGGTAAAACATGTTCATTTAGTATTGTCAATTATGTTCCCGCGCAGGCTGACAACCTATTGAATACAGGGGGTAGCAATAAGGGGTGAAAGTGCAAAATTTTTGGAAAAAAATCGTCATGGATAATATATCAGCCATTTTGGCCACTTAAAGTTAACCCTCTAAGGTGTCTAAATCCAAAAGGGCTGACAGTTAGGTGGATACCGAGGACAGTAAAACGGGGTCAAATTATCTCGAGCGCTTGCTTCATACAGGGTGTTTTTTAATTCAATGTCAATATTTAAGGGGGCAATTTGATAGTAATATTACTGATATTAATAATAAATGATTTATTTTTGAAAATTTTACGACCCGGTATCTCAAAACTTAGGACGTTTAGGACATACGTTCATATGAGGATTTGTCCTTAAAATGGACCCAAAAATTGTCCCGTTAAATATTGACATTCAATTAAAAAACACCCTATATAAAGTAAGCGCTCGGGATAATTTGACCCCGTTTTACTGCCCTCGGTATCCACCTAACTGTCAGCCCTTTTAGATTTAGACACCTTAGGGGTTTAACTTTAAGTGGCCAAAATGGTTTACATACTATCGGTGACGATTTTTTTTTCAAAATGTTGAACTTTTACCCTTATCGCTACCCCCTGTATAAAATAGGATGTCAGCCCGCGCGGGAACATAATTAACAATACTAAATAATCATGTTTTACGGGAGAAACTCCACATTACTGATGACGATGATTTTTCGGCTCTAGCTCTTAGACCAAAAAAGGTTAACAAAAAAAACAAATCTTGTCAAAAAAAAGGTTAACAAAAATAAACAAAAAATACTGTCACAAAAAAATTCTGAAGCAAGCCTACCAAACAGAACGACGCGTCGTTAGCACTAATAGTACATCTTTTATTAGTTCGGAAGCTAAAGAAAACAAGAAGCACGATAAACCAATTTTATTACAGAGCAATTATTTCAAAACATGTTTTAAGTTATTAATAAGAAAAAGATCATCACAGATAATTCCAGTGACGCAGCACAAAATATATTTACGAAATGGTTCTATCGATTTTGATTAAAAAAAAACAGCAGATGTACTATGCAGTGCGAAAGACGGTAAACTAAAAATACACAATTCACTCAGATCATTTAGTTTAACAACTTTAGTTTAAATGTGGTAAATGTTTAAAACAGACGAATACATTTACAGCTGGATCTAAGGTGAATGTTATATTCGTAGTTTATGTTCTGTTACAAGCTTGTTAAGGGTTGCATTTTAAAGCATACAAATTTGATTTAAATTTATCACTCTTGTACAATACCAAATAGCATCTCTCACAATACAATGATTAGGTAGGAGTTACGATAAAATAAGGAATAAATTCAGTATCTTAAAAACCATGTTCTTAATTAAAAAAAAACATTTAAACCCTTTTAATTTGATCTCCTTTGTCTAAGTGTTATCTTTTTTTGTGGTTTTACAGTGTATCGCAATTGTGATTTGTTGAAGAGAACATCCCAATTTATATGCGGTTTAAAAACATTTTACAATGTAGTGTGGTCAAAAATTCGGTGATCGGAAATAAGCGCACAGGAAATATCCGCACGGAAAAAAGCGCACTTGGAAAAAACCGCACGTAGATTAATGCGCACATTGAAAAATGCGCACACGCAAATCCGGCATATGCAAAGAAGAAAAGGCATTATATTATATATCAAAATAAATAAATTTATATAATTGTTAGGTAAAAGAAAATGGTGTAGTGAGCTATCGGATGGTCATTAACACTTTCATTACTATTATTGTTAAGCCTAAATGCCAATTTTGGGAAATTTGAATATTATTTAAAAATAAATTAGTCCTTAATCCTTAATATTATTGTTGTGCCTAAATTACCATTTTTGAGGAAATAGGGTCAGATTAGAGTCATTAATCCTTTTATTACGGCCATCGTGGTACCTAATTGCCTTTTCTAGAAAATTATTATTCTTTATAATATTTTTAATAATAAACTAGATACTAATCTTTTTTTTATTGTCATTGTTGGGTTATAAATAGGCCACACACTTTAGTTTCCTTTAGTTCACCCTAAATTTCCAACAAGACAAGTCGACATTTCTTCCGAATAAACGAAATGGAGTTTTCAACTAGTCAGAAAGGCAAACCAATTCTGATGAATGCAGACATCGTACAAGAGCCAACCAGTCACTGCCATGACTCCTGTCTCCAGAAAACAGAAGCAAATATCGCAAGAAGTCGAATGCGACAAGCGATGGTAGCTGTGGATGCCACTCCTCGCAATGTCATTGGAGACGTCTTATCAGGAGTGAGCAATGATGTACTGGCTTATATTCCGAAGCAATAGTCTCTTGCTAGGACTCTTCGAAATCAACAAACAGAGAATCACTTGCCGAATCCATTGACGAGCAATTTTTTGATTCCTGAGAAATATTCTGACTTGGTGTTACACGACTCCGGCATTGAAGATCTTAACATAATTCTAATATTGGGAAATCGAGAGTTATTGTGCCAGCTGGACCAACCCACTCTATTCGGTAACGGAACATTTGACAAAGCACCTACAATGTTTAATAAAACTTTTCCGCGGACACTGTATACACCCCGTGTAAGGTGACGGGTTAAACTATTCCAGTTAATTTGAGATCCATGTGCGCATTAATCTATGTGCGGTTTTTTCCAAGTGCGCTTTTTTGGATGTTCGTATTTTTCCGTTTGCGGTTATTTCATGTGCGCTTATATACCTGTGCGCTTTTTTCCGTGAGCATATTTCCTGTGCGCTTTTTTCCGGGATTCATAAAAAAATACATAATTTAAGTAGAAATTCAAAAATTAATGAATATTTGAGTTAATTTTTTTTATTAAATTTGAATTTGATTCTGCATTTTTGACGAGTTACATTTAATTTAAAATTACTATTAAAATTAGGCAAGAAAAAAACTGAATTATGATTTCGAATATTTATTCCTTATTAGATCATAAGACCCTATAGTCCCACAGATAAACTACAAAATGTAAAAAATCGATGTCAAGACTTAACATTTTTTTTTAATTTAATATTTTTGTCACCTATATGTGCGTTTACAGATTTATATAGTTAAAACTTAAAACAATGTAAAAAAATCGAGCAGTATTACTTAACAGATCCTTATACATATATATAAATATGACCTAAAAAATCAAAATTTTCCTATAAAAACTCTTTTAAAAAGGCACTTGGTATCTAAGTTACTAAATATAATATAAATAATATCTGGATATTGGACGGATAGATATATGTAAGTGCTGTGGTCTAACACCACATTATAACTAATATCACAGCTATCTTAAACTAAAAGAGCTATGAAGTAGCAGATCTGGCAACACAGCATACTAGGCTTGCAAAACACGTGCGCTTCGTCGGCCTTGTCGGTTTCTTTGAATACAGTTTGAAAAGTAAACGTAAACGATTGATACGCAAAAAATAATTTGTGTGTTTTAAAAATAAAAATAGCAGCCTATAGTTTTAAATTAAGGACTAATTAAAGTAGTGTAGTATTGCATATTGCATAAGTGAACTAAAAATCGTTGTTTTTTCGTTTATATGTAACATTGTATGTATGTATATTTCCGGGAATGTTAAACAAATTACCACAGCGTTATTAAAACAGAGGGACATCAAACAACATTTAATTTTCCTAAAGGCGATGAACATAAAAAGGTCTGGTTGCGTGCTATTCACAGAGAAAATAGTGGTGTGTTGGAAACAATTTGATAATAGTGACATTTTGAGAACTGAAACATATATAGATAAAAGTGGAAAAATTCCGGAGTTTCCTTTGACGTGCCCTAAATTATAGCATGCTGCAATACCAAGGCTTTATAAGAACTAACCGAAATGTTTATCAAATCCTAAAAAGTGCCCCAAAAAGAAACCCTGAGGAAAGAAGGAAAGTCCTCGTAGAAACTTACGAACAAGAACATGGGATTGAAAGCTTTCTTCAAAACGACCTTATTACTGATTTTAGTAGTTTTAAAGCGGAAATTGACAAAAAAATAAACCTAAAAAATTGGGGATATGCAGTGTTTGACTCTTGTGTCAAAAATATATAGTTGTATATCGATCATTGCTTGTGTTTATATATTATATTTACTTAACCAAAATTTATTAACATTCCTAACTATTGCAAGCCTTCTAAGTGGACATTTTTATATTTCCTTGGAAGACTAGTGTAAGTGCGGTACAGAAGTAAAGAAACTATATCAAAAAGTTGCCCTTATTTTAAGCAATATTTTTTTAAGTAATTATACCAAAAATATAAACAATTCCGTTTCATTACAAACTCAGTTAAATACTTTTTCGAACTCGCCTAGAAAAGATGTAAAAAGAGAAAGCTTTCCACTTTGACGGGATAAGTGTATTAAAAGAAACTTTTAATGTAATAACTATATTTACGAACAAGGTTACCAAATATATTTATAAATAATAAGTTTATTTTGACATTGATAAGTGTGTAAATGTGCAACAAAAACAATATTAGCTCCAAGCAATATCGTCAGGACTATATTAAGAAAATCATATAAATACCGGTAAGTTTACTAAAAAATATCATTATACATATTCTAAAAGTTATTTACATGTTTTAAGGTAGTGTAAAACCCGAACAATGAACCCAGTTTTGCTTTTTTAAACTTGTCTTCCTTATTAAGTACAGATTATGTTTTTTAATAATATTATTTTAGATATGTGTTGTTTTCGGTTGATTATAATTATCACAAAAATTACTGATTAATACACTTTTAGCTAAGTTTTAAAAGTTACATTAATTTATTTGCAAAAAACAGTTAAACAGTATAAGAATAAAGCCTTAAAAATTAATATTTTTTAAAGTCTAGCAATAATTTGAAAAAATAATAATAGGTTCCGAATATTCTAATATGGCCTAGGTTTTTCGGACACATTAGTGTTTTTTAGGGCCATATAGTATAGTATTTAAAATTATGTTTATTTTTAAAATAATACCTGTATTTTGTTTAAAATTTTAGAAAAAAATGTTTATTTAGCGCAATCTGCTTAGAACTCATTAAATTAAACCAGCCCAGGGCGCAGTGTTGTTTGCAACGTTGCCTTTCTTGCTTCATGGCTCTTTTGTTATAGAAGGCTGTGCTAATATATAACAAGAATTTTTTCACACCATCAAAACCTATTAAGGTTTTTTTTTTGCTTTTTACATTTTTTTTTAGTACAAATTGATTAACAAACCGATCTAGAATCGTAAGGTAGTGGATTCCATTAAGCAATGTAATTACTTTGTTTTGGCTACGCATCTTATCTCAAAATCCAATAATGGTAAAAATTTAAAATTTTAAAAGCGTTTTTCTTCTATTTTTTGTTATATACCCATACTTAAAATTATCTTATTGAATATAAAAATGTGCTTTTGGCAATCCCGTAATAAAAAATTAGTATTACTGTTGAAGAAAAATATCGATGACGTCATACCTCCCACAGGAATCACCCTATATCACCTAATATATACAGGGTGATTCACGTTGAGTGTCCTATTAAAATTCTGGAAAACCAAAAAAAGAACTTTTTTAAATTTGACACACGGTCATAACAGGTGATAAGCTACATTTTAAAAATATTTTGACAAGTGCAGCGCTGCCAGATCTAACCGAAACCAATGGCAACATTGTAATTTTAAATAAAACACCCTATTTTTTATTGCATATTCCGATTCTACACAAAATGCTAAGTAATTTTTGTTAACATCTTCCTATACCTATATCTTACCGTTTTGAAAAATAATTAATTACAATTTTTTTAAGGAACATCACCATGTTCAAAAACGTTTAATGTTTACGTGCCTAACCAAGCTGGATACTGAAAACTTTTTTAGGGTTAGACAATGCATGTATTTAAAAGGTCTACATGCTATTAAGCAATATATGTTACAGGGTGTCCCAAAAAAATTGCATTTTTACCGATATTAAATAACTATTAAAACTCTTTTTTTTAAATACAACATACTGTATTTTATCCCATTTTCAAATAGACCAATAATTTACCTACAAAATGTCCATACATCTTTCCAAACCCATCTGCTACCGTTTTTTAAATACAAGCGAATTTTAATTTTTTAAGCATTTAATTCTTTTTAATTAAACAAAATATAAAATTTTTAACTTATATGTCAAATAGTTGTTATAACAATTTATAATGAAAAATTCCATGGCCTACCTAGGTACCTAAATTGTAAATTAAGCCGGTGGTTTATTGTGGATGGTATTTAAAAACAGGAAAAAATTAAAATTCGTTTGAATTTAAAAAACGGTGGCAGATGGGTATAATAACATAATGAATTTTTGTAGGTAAATTATTGGTATATTCGAAAATGGAATAAATACAGTGTTGTATTAAAAAAAGAATTTTAATCTTTTTTAATATCGGTAAAAATGCAAATTTTTGGGACATCCTGTAAGATATATTGCTATAATAGCATGTAGACCTTTTAAATACTTGCATTGTCTAACCCAAAAAATTTTCAGTATCCAGCTCGGTTAGGCACGTAAATATTAAACCCTTTTGACATGGTGATGTTCCTAAAAAAATGTGATTAGTTATTTCCTCAAAAAAGGTAAGATATAGGTATAGGAAGATGTTAACAAAAATGACTTAGAATTTTGTGTAGAATCCGAATATGCAATAAAAAATAGGGTGTTTTATTTAAAATTACAATGTTGCCATTGGTTTCGGTTAAATCTGGCAACGCTGCACTTGCCAAAATATTTTTAAAATGTAGCTTATCACCTGTTCTGGCCGTGTGACAAATTTCAAAAATTTCTTGTTATTGGTTCTCCAGAACTTTTAATAGGGCACTCAACGTGAATCACCCTGTATATTATATATTAATTTTATGTGAAAAAATGCTCAAAAAGGAATTAAACTTTACGGTTTCAATCGTTTTTCTCAAAAGTTATTCCCTACATTTTTAACGAATGTATCCACTACTTTACGAAAGCACTGTATAAGGGATATTTACAAAATTCATTACAAGTTTGCAAAAAAAAGATTTTTTAAATGACAGTGTGTAAAAAACTAAAAAAAAAGCAAAACCACAAAACGGGCAGTATTTTTTATTTTTTTTTCATATTTTTATCTTAATTACATCAAAACTTTTCGATGACAAGAATGTCAACAAAATTACTAATAATATAAAAAAAAACATTATTAATAAAAAAATCATACAACCATTTACATACTATTATATTTAAAAAAAAAAAAGATATAAAATATTTATATTTCTGTTTTATTTTTAAAGCCCACATAAAAAAATGTATAAAACAGTTCTGGTAACAAAAACCAAAAAAACATAGAATTACACAATAATAAATTTAAAAAGTATAAAACACGTTAAAGACCTCTTTTTAAATGCTATTAAAACGAATTTTCAGAAATAAAACCTTATATACTGATATGTTACAATATAAAATTTTATTTTCTTTTAGATTTATTTTTAAAACACCTTAAAGCCGTTTTACACATACGAGACACATTCCAAAAATTATTGTTAGAATTAAGTAGAAAATTTAGACCCTAATTACACTAGTTTACAGTTAATTTGCGACTGTAATGTAAGAGACAGTTTTTTAAAGCAACAATGATAGTAAAACTTCCTAACACGTAATATTTTTGACGTTGCCAAATTTACGTTTTCCCCAAGTTGGGGTAATTGTGCACAATCTGGCAACATCGCCTGGCTTTAAATAACGTAAATAGATATATTATTTTAGAATATTTTTTTCTGGTACAAGGCGGGGGCAGCTATTCGTCGAACAGACACATAGAACTAACCATGGACAATTCGCCTTTATTGACCATATGCTCCATAATTAGAACGAATTCTACTCTGTGATATATTTCGTTTAAGTTTACAACACGTAAACGTATGCAAGCAGTAATATTGTTTAATCTGTTTTTTTGTAAACCACTTTATCAGTTGCGACTCATTTATAAATTAACTTTTTTATGTTTTTTATTTCGATTGTTTATATGTATTGTAATTTTATTTGTATTGTTTCTTTAAACTTTTTGGTTATCGTTATTATATTTGATTCTGTAGTGTACATTGATGAATAAATAAGTATGTGTAAAGCGGCTTTTATCTATGAACTAAAAGAAAAACCTTTCTATAATTTACCTGCCACTTACCTTTTTTTATGTACAGAAAAAATAACTGCCAGGGAATATTGCTTTTTGTAAAATTAAAAATTTGGTTGTGAAATAAACAGAATATTATTCTGATTAAATATTAAAGTTACCGAAAACTTCGCCACAAGAGCAAGCAGACCAAGGATACTACCAAACTTTTCGAAATGCTGCTAAAACCTGCTGAATTACATTCATCCTCAGAGCAGTAGCATTCTTCCCAATATATACCGTTGTCGTAGACACCCCAATTGCAGACTCCCGTTACTCCCGTGTCAGCTACTGATGCACAACGACGTATCACTTGACGCCATCTACCGTCCCCTAAAAGTAATTGTCAAACATAGGTAACTAGCTTATGGCTTATTAAAAAAGAACTATTCTATTTTTTGCTTACTTTAACATGAAGTATGTTTTATGAAGAAAGAAAATATTTCCTTTATAGCTTTGGCTTAGGCTCTTGATAAAGTCAAGTGTACTTCTGTCTAGGGTGTTAGACATTTAAGACTCACTAAGTACATATTAGTTGCAGTTGCAATGTAATGATGTAGTCAATAAGCTAAAAACGGTGTTATTTAAAATTCCAATTTACTAAGCCCAATTATTCGGGCCGCGGGCTCTAGTGTGGTACGAGCTTGAACGGTGTGCGTGGGCTCGCCTTAGTTAACCAGAAACTGTTGAAGTATCGCTAAGACTCTCTGGTACCCGGGAGCCGCAACAAAATCATTAGGGGATCCAAACGCCGGACATTTCGCTAGAAAGTAAAATTTGGACCAGTAGTCGATATTTTCTATTTTATTTAATTATATATTAGCTTAACCAAAACACAAATACTTGTTTACTTAGCTATAACAGGACAATCAAAACAACCCCAACAACAGCTATGAAATGTCTCTTGGACCTTTCACCACTTAATCTCAAAGTGATGGGAGAGGCAAGAATGGGCTACTTCCGGCTGCAAAAAAAACCAACTGGTGTCACAGCCACATAAAAAGTCAGGTTGGTAACAACATCCTGGAGGTGACAACAGACCAAATGATTTCCCACAACTCATTTAACAAAAACTTCAAGGTAAAAATTCCAGATCGAAGTAAGTGGCAGCAACCCGATCTCACCGGCATGGTTGGAAACATTATCTGGTATACAGCTGGTTCCAAAACCGAGAAAGAACTGGAGCGGGTGTGTACAGTGAAATGAGGAATTCACAATTGTGAATTCCCCATTTCACTGTACTAGGAACACACAGTTTTGTATTTCAAACGGAAATGTATGCTTTACTGCACTGTGCAAAGAAAATAGCAGGAGGGCTTATAAAAACAAGCGGATCTGCATAATAACAGAGAGCCAGACGTCACTGGGGACACTAGTAAACACTAAGGTAACGTCCAAGCTGACATGGAAATGCCAAAAAGAACTGAAAGTCCCGGGAGAACGCAATAGAGTAACATTCGGGAAAAGAAGGCAACGAAAAAGCGGATAAGTTAACGAGACAGGGACCATCCGCACTAGGGGATGGATCTGAAACAAACACGATTCCTCGTGTTTGTTTCAGACGTGTCTTATTCTACTGGCGGAGCCTCAGTAGAATAAAACATGGAAAGGGCTTCATAAGGGGCCCATCCAAAAGAACGAAGAAAGAACTACTCAAAGTAGAAAAAGACTTTGCATGACAGTAGGACTGCTAAGAGAGAGTGCTAGAGCACGATAATCTAAGAGGACACCTACACAAGATAGGCTTATACAATGGGAATCTAAGTTGCAAAATGTGCGACGAGGGGGAAGGAAGAAGCAGCCTACCATATCCTGTGCAAATGTAAAGCGTTGAATCACAAAAGACAGGCCTTATTTGGGCAACCGAAAATGAGCCCACAGGAATATATCAACCAACCAGTCTTGGGGTTATACAGACTTGTAGAAGGAACAAGACTAATGGGAGGATTGGTATAAAAGATAATGGGAGATTAGGCACAAAAAGCCCAAGAGGCTATGCTGCCTCTGGTAGTAAATCAAGATGACTCCCAGGGAAGAAAAATAAGAACCAAAATACACTCCACTTTATTATCAAAATAATTAAAGATAATTGCTACCAACTGCTGAGCCACAAATCCTGTAAACGTGATGAAATCTAAATGTTAGTAAATGTCTGATATTCAAGGAATGAATCAGCTGAATAAGTATTTTAAATTTTTAAAATATATCTTGCTTGTTTGTTAGATTAGAGCAGTATTAAATGTCAAAAAAATGTATAATAAGCTACATCCAAGGCAATTATAGTTTTGACTATAGACGCCCAGACCCGTTGTATGATTACTTTTTGCTGACAATCGAAATTTATCAGAATATTTTATTTTTATCTGTTTGAAGCTACACAGTATTGCCATTTTGATTAAGTGAATAATTATTGTGTTTTAAATTACAATTAAACATCAAGTTTTTTGTTAAAATTTTGTGTGAACAAGAAGTTGAAACTTATGTAATTAAACCTCATATAATATGAAATATAAACACAAAATTGAAAGACCTGCCTAGAATTATTTTTTTTAGGCCTTCAATTGGAAAAAGGCTGAAGCACAAAAATCGATTTGTATTATTATTTATATCTCTCTCTATCTGTAATATTTCCAACTAGCTCCCTCTAACCCCTTAGTCTCTAGCTACAGCTTTTTAATAGCGTATATAGTCATATAGGTAAACTCCTTTGCTGTACACTCTAAATGCTAGAAGACAATTCTTTAGGCATTCTTCAAGGATATAAATCGTATTAATTAATTCTTAAACTGTATAACTTATTTTGATTACAAAATTGTAGAAAGATAACATGCACAAGATGCCAACAAATCTAAAAGGATTATACAAATATTTAATAACATTATCATGCCTACAATAGCTCCCTGTTTTTCTATAGCTACCTAGGTATTCGACTAATATTTACTGTGGAAAGCAAACTAATTGTTTTTTCATAAATATCTAGAAAACAGTAGGTAGGTAGTTTGGGTGGACTTCACTGCGAAGCTCGGTCTATTGTGGCTTACACCTTTTATATTTCTTCCAATAGGATCAGACTTCTAATAAATCCGATATCAGATTGGGAGAGAGTTCTTACATCTCTTACTCGCTACCGGACACGAGCACAATATATGTTCTGATGTGTTCTGGTGTCCCTGTCTCCTGGAGAGTACGAGAGCAGACGATTAGATCCTCATGCCCTTCTCTCCCGGTCTAGTAACGTGGGTAGCTACCAGGTCCTTGTTACAGGAACCTCCTTCTGAGGCCGCATCTCTGGCCTTACCCTACGAAAACGGTCCTATCCGCTTTCTGTTTAAAGCCAGGGAACACTATAAAGGTGGTTCTGTCCGCCTTCTGTTTGGATTCAGGGATCACTTCACCTCCTAAGCACCTGTTTGTTCGGGATGGATTAGCCCTTCTCCGTGAAACAGGCGCCGGTGACTTCAGGGGCACCTTTCGAAACGGGTTCACCCGTTTCGGTCGGCGCACCTTTGCTTGTGACCCTGGCTAGCACCTCCCGAAACGGATTTATCCGTTTCGGTCAGCGCACCTTTGTCACTTTGTTCCTATGAAAGCGGTTCTGTCCGCTTTCTGTTTGGAGCTAGGGAAGTAATAGTCCACCATGGCAGAGCCCCACATTACCGCAGTAAGGCTAGATACTCTGAGAGGTCGCCCTGTATCTCAGAGGCACCGTTGGAGTCACCTGTTTAAGGCACAGGATGTCATTCACTCATCAGCACAGTATGCTAACACCTTGAGTTAAGCCTTGTGTTCATCTTAGCTTTGGATCCCGTTCAATACGCTAGACAAAAGAGTTGCCGATAACAAGCAACTCTAGCGCATGTTCCAAAAGATCCTACTGGGCCCAACCACGACAACGACGTGTGAACACAGCGGTGGTTACAAAAAAAAGAAGTCCAATTAAATTATATCATCAGGTTAACTGGGGCACCTTGTATACCCAAAAACATTTTTCTAATATAAACTCTTACGAATAGTATAGATTGCCATATGAATAAAATTCTAAACCTTATAAATTTAGGAGCTATTGACTGACCCGCGCTTGTGTGACTACCCTGTATAGAGCCACAATAGACCGATCGGTCGCGGTGGAAGGGTGTTATACCCACTCACTTTAGACCTACCTTTAAACCTAAAACCCTGTATAGAAATAATATCAAAAAATTATTCACAGATCAGCACTTATTTTTTTGTAAAACGGTATTAACGAGTATACCTATATGTTTACAAAAATAATAAGTATTCTTATTATTCTGAACATCAATTTTAACCATGAGAAAAGGATTGGATAATAAAATCAATTAAAAAAAAATAGAATTATTATTATTCGATCTGAATCTGATCTGAATGTTCAGAGGGTGGTAATATACCACTGCACCTAGACCTCAGTAGGTCCTTTGTGCTTCCTCTTGTAGGCGGGAGATTCACTGCGTCGTCCAACCTATTGATTTAAAATAGTTGACGACGTCTTTATGTGGAATCTCCTAATTTTGCCAGTAATGGCCAGTTCGTGCCACATGGAGTTCCGTTCGAATGTGAGGGCGGGACAATCGCAAGAATGTGTTCCGCGGTCTCATCTTCTTGTTCACAGCTCTACATAATCCTGTGTTCGTTAGACCCATTTTAAATAGGTGTCCTCGTAGCCCGCAGTGGCCAGTTAAAACCCCTTTTTCGGAGGTTCCTTATGGACATCAAAAGGTTTTTCGCTATTGACTTGTCTGGATAGCTCAGCATTATTTTTGCAAAATTGCAGTTCGTAGTATCATCCCATTTCCCTTTAAACAGTCGATGGGAGTATTCTTTAATGATGTCTTTAATTGCTGTTGTTGTCAGCCCTAGTGGTGGGGACGGGACCAACTAGTTTCGTCCCGCAGCCGCCCTGGCCAGCGAGTCAGCGGTATGATTAACTTTAGATATGTCCCTTGATCCAGGCTAGGTTGACCACATTATTTAGAGAGATGTTAGTCAGGGCTTGATGACATTCTAGTACTAGTCCCGAAGTAATTCGTGGTCTTTTCAGGGCTAGTAATGCTTGCCTACTGTCTGTATAAATACAGATCGTATGGTTGGCGATGTTGCGGCTTTTAATTTCGTAAGCCGCTATGGTTATGGCTGTCAGTTCGGATTGAAAGCACGCTGGGTTCGGCGCCCATTTATCATTATTACAAAAAATATAAATTGCAAACATATTTTCGACAAAAATAACTTCTACTTAGTTTTACCACTCTCGCAGTTTTGGCAACCGTTTCTATTTATGCAGCATCGTGCATATTTATATTTTGTCGATGGACGCCCGCTCAAGTAATCCTAGCATGCATCCAAGCCTATAACCAGAAATTCAACATTGTTTTGTGTGCTGTAGTGAAAACTATAATTGTCTTTGGCTACATATAAGCATATATACCATATATATCAGGCAAATTTACTCTACATAAAACATTCTAGCACACCTAAAATATAAAATCATGATACATGATGATTTTGCTTAGAATCTCTTCATAGCTATAGTGGGCTCATCTTTCTAAGTATTTTTAAGTTTCCTTTTAAATATTTTCTGTAGTACCATGCAAAATATATTGAATTTAAAAAATATATTAAAATTTCCTTTACTTAAAAATTTATCTGAATATTTCATTGATGCATAAATTTTCCCATAAGACCCGTTAAAATTAAAAAAAATTCAGCGGAAATTTCATGTTGCCTTAACAATGTGGTATTTCCACTTAATTACAAACACAGAACAATCGAACTTGTTTGTTTGTATTGTCAATTAGAAACGTCAAAATCAGTCAAAATGAGTCGATTTGGTCATGTACATGACAAAGAAATATATAAAGTAATTAAAAAAAAAACGATTTCAGTTATAGTTTTAATTATGTTGCATGAAATTGAAAATTGTATGACAAAAAAAACCATTTTAATAGTATAATACTTCCATATTTCTCCATTCTAGAAATATTTTCCATAAATACCGCTTGTGCATAAAAATTAACCAGATAATTTTCATTCAAGCTTGTTATACAAATTCCATTCTAGCGGTATTCAGGGAGGATATTTCTAAAATGGAGAAATATGGAAGTATTATACTATTAAAATGTTTTATTTTGTAATACAATTGTCAATTATTAATAACAAGCTTTCATGAAAATTATCGGTAATTTTTAAGCACTATGGTATTACCCCGGATAATTTTAATACACTTTTACTAATAAAACACATTAATGTATTTATACTCAAATTATTAAACAAAATATATTTTGTTATTGTTAAAATGATATTTGAAATATATAGTACCAGTATCATCATAAAATAAGGCCCCTTCTGCCAAGTTTTTAATAATCTAAATTATATCAGTAAAATCTAAAATCTACAGCTTTCAATAACTGTACTTGTCAGTAAGTCATCTGAGACATAAGTTTTTTTTTTAATTTTTTAAATACCATCCTATATATATTTAATAGGACAAGGGACAAGGCATTCATATTCTTCTCCTATTAGGAACTTTTCCATAACTACAAGATACTAGATAAAAAATATCTTTCTTTCTTCTCCTCTTAAACAACCATTAGCTTTTAAAGGCATATGCTAACGTTATGACACAATTATATTAAAAAACTAAAACTTACAAATAAATCCCTTAGGACTCTGCTGTGTCACTTTCATGCAAAAAGACCCCGGCATATGACTTTCTTCACTGTTGCACTCTATTGCTATGTGCATTCGTTTGTCAAATTTTTTATATGCCCCACATTTATCTTCATATTTCAGGTCATCAGCTGTACTGCACTGATAGCAGCGAACCGATTCTCCTACAAAAAATATATTTATATTTGCCTATAGATCAAATTTAATAATATTGTTTATAATTTTTATAACTTACGATTTAATATTTAATATTTAGTAGAAAATAAAAAAAACCATTTCTTATAAATACAAAAATGATCAGTACTTAATCATTAATAAAAAGAATCAGAATGATGCTATGTAATTAGTTTTAATAAATATTTGTTGGTCATTTTTTGTAAATATGAAATCGCAGCAGATGTATAAATAAGCTAATTCGAATAAAATCAGATGTATTTAAGACAAAATCTGATGTGATCACATTAAAATCCGGAATAACTCATAGGAATTATCAAGCATCAAAACAGAGGCTATTTTATCACAGATAAATCTTAGCACCATAGATTAGTGTACAAGAGATAAGCCCAATGGCTTAGGATTAGAATCAAAAAGGATCAAACCAACAACCAAGGATGTTAATTGGATGAACCCAATAATACTGCACCTTAAACAACCCCTTTAGGCTAATTAATCTTTCAAATGTAATAATTATTTACTCTAATTACTAAATAAAGCTATTAAATGTTTATATGGGAGTGGTTTTTAAAATTTCTGTGGTTATATGTCTTACCAATGTTTACAAAACATATTATTAAAAATAAAACTTTTAGGCACGCTGTATACTTGGCACTAAATTCCATTTTAATGGTAGTAATTTTACAAAAAAAATGGAATAAAACTATAAAACTTTATAATTAGTAACTAAATTATTTTTAAATAAACTGACAATGATTTGTTTACGTTTTGTATGACGTCATCACTATTATAACATGAAGTTTACGCGAACAGTTAGACCAGCTTTATTAGGGCTGCCTCCGAGAATGTACTTTCTGGAGGCAGTTAGCCTTCGGTCAATATCAGTGCGCGGAGCGTGACAGCTTGCTCTCCCGGTCAAGTGGCCAGGCTGCCTCAAGTACTATACGCAGTCTTGCCGATTGGTCCTTTTTTTATATTGGGACAGTCCACAGGCTGATGCCTAGTACTAACGTACCGTCGGTGTCTTAAGTGTTTTTTTTTTTTTTTTTTTTTTTTTTTTTTTTTTTTTTTTTTTTTTTTTTTTTTTTTTTTTTTTTTTTTTTTTTTTTTTTTTTTTTTTTTTTTTTTTTTTTTTTTTTTTTTTTTTTTTTTTTTTTTTTTTTTTTTTTTTTTTTTTTTTTTTTTTCCCGATTGGTTTTTTTTTTGGGGGACGCCAAGGGGGTTTTTTTGGGGGGTTTTTTATTTTTTAATTTGGTTATTTTATTTTAATTTTTTTTTCCCCAAATAGATTTATTTTTTTAATTTTTTTTAAAAAATTTCAATTTAAAAAAGGAAGATTTTTTTTAAACGAATTTAAAAAATTTTTAAAAAATTTAAGTTTTAAATTGATCGAGCACTCCTTTTTTTTATTCCCGGGGGCCCACGAAGGTGATGCCAAAGTACAACGTACCGTCGGGTCTTTTGGTGAGAGGGAGTTTGTTCACACGGGACTTAAATATTTGAAGATTGGGAAAAAAAGGAAAAACTTCTGCGGGCAGCAGGTTCCATAGTCTTGACACTCTAGGGATGAAGGAACGAAGAAAGCGGGAAGTTCGGGGCATCTCCAACTGAACTGTAAAAGGATGCATAAGAGTTGCACTACGTGTTTCTCTGTTGGGAGCTGCCAGAGAAGGAATTATACTGGTCAATTCCTCTGAGCAGAAGCCGTGAATATACATATAGAAGAGCGACAGATCCCCTACAGCTCGACGGTGGGCAAGAAGAGGAAGCCTTTCTGTGAGCGTTGGATCATTAATAAGACGAACGGCTCTTCTTTGAATGGAGTTCAGAATGCTAAGTGTTGTAGGGGACGTCATTCCCCAGACATGAGAACAATATTCTAAAGAGGGTCTGATTTGGGATACATACAGAGTGTACAGATTGAAAGAAGAGAAATATTTCCTGGCTCGGAAAAGAAATCCAAGCTTTTTTGAAGCTGCCGAAGCTATGGATGTAATGTGTTTGTGCCAGTTGAGGTTATTCTCAAAAGTAACGCCGACGAGATTAAACGACTCTTTGTTCTGCAGAACTTTGCCGGTCATATGAGAGAGATGAGCATTGGCAGGCTTTTTTCGCGACAGCGAACATGACTGTGTTTTCGAGGCATTAAACTGAACAAGATTTTTGGTGCCCCAATCCAAGATAAATTTGAGGTCTTGTGAAAGAGATATCTGCATTGACCTGCGCTTGTTTTCCTAATCAGAATTATGTGGTTTCTAAGAAATTGAATACTAGAGTGGAGGGTACTATCGTCAGGAAAACTATGAATGAGATTGATTGTGAAGAGAGAAGATCGTTAATGTGTAGAAGAAACAGCGTGGGTGCCAGCACTGAGCCCTAGGGCACCCCAGCAAACTCCTCCTGCAAACAAGCTTACAAAATTTAAAAAAAGAAACAAGGGAACAACCTTTCTGTTTCGCTTCTCATGCTGATATTGGTCGGCGGGCGCCGCAAATGTAAAATATTCCCTTTTCATCAACGAATCAGCACGTGGAGCGGAAGAGAAAGAATTTACTGGTATTATCTTTCTCGCTTGCACCTTTATTCGCACGGCCAAGCGGCAAGGCTACCTTTAGTAGATATATGATCAGAGGTAAATACACGAAACAAGAAAAGTTTAGTTCTTGTTGGTAGGACAAAAATTACGACATGCGTCTTTGAATAGTATATATGAAAGTTACAAAGCCTTTTTGGGAAAGAGGTACGAGAAGAGTAAAACAATTCGTGTTTACCCCTCGAAGATTGAGGAGTAATTCACCTTGCCATTGATGTAAAAATTAGATATATTATTAGTCTAGTGATTTTTGCTTTTGAACCAGCCTGATTCATGTAAGCCAATGCAAAAATGTTAGCTTGGACAAACTATGTATTCTTTTCCATTAAAACCAAAATCTTTCATATTTGTTAAATAATTTTTTGAACTATGTTTAGAAAAAAAACGTAATGTTTTTTAGATAAGATATATATTAAATCGTTTAAAGAAGTGAAATTTGTTAGTTTTTTTCAGATATCAATATGGACTTTAGAAATATGTGTTATAGACCTGTAGGCAGTTATTAAAACCATACTCAATGGTCGTCGGAATGGAAAAAAACTAGAATGGTCCTAAAAACTCTAGCAGTGCAATTTACTTACAGCCTGCATTAAAATAATTCTTTTATGGCCGGTTGCACCAAAAGTATCTTAAGTAGACCTTTATTAAGGAGCTCTTAAAATTAAGGGTAACTTAAATTGTTTTCGCTTTCACCATTAGATTTTTATTGCAACTTAACTAAGACTACTTAGAAAGATGGCAAGTTGCATCGTTCTTTCTTTTTTATTGTTGGCCTTTAATTGCCCCCAAAGTTACGGCAACGCCAATTTTAATCAATTTTGGTATATGGGGTGTTTTTGAGGCGCTGATATAAAATTAGCTATTAGGAAACGGCACACAGTATTTCATAAACACCTCTTACTTGTTTTCATATTTTTGTCATAACTTTTTTTAAATTAATTTTAAACTTTCACGCCGCAAGCATTTATACACTAGGAATTTTTTCAGCAAACGGTGGTCGCAGTGTTTGGAAGTGAAACGGCGGAATATAATGGGAAAAGGTTAATTAATTTTAAAACAAGTTTTTAAAAGGTGTTTATAAAATATTGTGTGCCAATTTAGTTTTATAATCAAGAATTGTGTGCGAAAAGAAGGGGAAAACTGGTGGAAATGGGGTTAGTTTGATTTTCAAGTTTCATATATTAGTGCCCCAAAAAACGCACGTTATATACCAAAATTGGTTAAAATCGGTGTTGCCGCAACTTTCGACACTATTATTATTTTCTAATGTTTTCATTAGTTTTCGAATTTATAAATTACTTTTGGCTCGTATGCCTCTTGTGGAAGCAAAAAGCATTCTTTTTTCAAAAAACGAATTTTTACTTATTCTTTGTTAAAAAATTGATTGTACAGACAGTTTTTTTGTTTAAATATTTTAAATATCCCAAAGAGCCTTTAAAATGATGGGCCTATGAATAATTCTAAACAAAAAAAATACGCCAAATCGCCATGTTGCAACTATATTAACTTGGTTTTAATCTCGTGCACCCCAGAGTAGATTTTTTTTATCAAATT
Organism: Listronotus oregonensis; assembly: GCA_019359885.1. Lineage (NCBI taxonomy): Eukaryota > Metazoa > Arthropoda > Insecta > Coleoptera > Curculionidae > Listronotus > Listronotus oregonensis. The sequence goes on along the minus strand of JAHBCN010004869.1, from coordinate 32,678 downwards.
CCCATTATATTGCGCTGTTGGTAACACTGGAATGAGTAGCCATCTTTCCTTTCTGTTTCCTGTTTGATGCAAGCCGCAACGTCGCCCTTTTTCTTCTGTCGTTTGCTCTGATGAAAGTTGGTGTTCAAAGATAGTTTCCGTTGGTTTCAGTTTGTGGTCTATGATCGTTATTGTTTGTGCTAAAAGCGCATAGGAATAAAAAAGGTAAGCTAAATTTCATGGATTTCCAAATAAACCGGGTTCTAGTTTAATGCACCATTTTTTTACCGACTCTGATTTTCGGTTAAATTGTTTTAAGACAATTTATTGTAAGTAATAAAACTTCCTTAAGTTTTGTCTTTTTAAAATGTTATTTCTTATTTTTTAATTGTAATTCATTACAGTAAGTCTATTTAAAATGAGGAATTTCAAGGAATTTGCATTTTTTAAGATGGTAGTTAGTGCGCCTTGTGGACACAAGAAGTCAGACATGAAAACTTAAGAAAATGACCCCTAATAAAATTGCTACAAATGTTTTTGTAAAGAAACCGCATGTTACCACATAATTTTTTCCATTATTAGTTTTTCAACAAACAGCCTACGTAGTTAACACCTAATTTATTACAATATATTCCATAATTTATTTTTTTATATATCTTTTAATTTTTTGGCGCCCATGTTTATTATAATTTTTCTAACCTCCAAAACCTTTATAAGGCTTTAATGTCGTATGTACTGTATTTTTGATCATTCTGACATATTTTCTAACTCAACATTAATATTATATAGAAAATAAGGTAATAAAATGATGCCTCCCCAGTCATAACAGTTTTTAATAATTTTTCTTGTAATTTTTGCTGTCTCATCCGATACTTGCCACCTTAATATTAAAAAAAAAAATGATTGTTCAATTACTAGAATAAACACCCTGAAGAGCAATTTAAAATAATTATTTTAGATTTCTTGCCATTGTACTTTTTTTTCTGGTTCTAATTTTGAGTTAACTCTATATACTAAATATCTCTGCTTCTGTACAGGGTGTCCCAAATTCGAGGGTGCCATTGGGATCTCGGAAACTATAAGAGATACGAAAAAGTTTAAATTGTGGCAAAGTTGCGCAATTTGATGCTCAATTAAATGATGTTTAAAAATTAAGAAAATTTCGACTACTTTCGGAAATTACGAAAAAAATCGGAATTTTTAAAATTGAATTTTATTTTTTCCCGACTTTATTTGAATAGATTTTATGAAATAAATTACACTTTTGTATTGCCACTTTTTCTTTTCTACAAAATGGCAGTATTAGTTTTTGAACCCGACGTTTCAATTTTTTGGGCCCATCATCAACTTTATTTTTTTAAATACGGACCTGCATGTTTTATTTCGGATTTCAAAAGAGCTCGTCATTCTTAAAACAGACATGTATCACACTTCTTATGTTATTAAACGTTTCGACGTACAATTACATCATCAAGCATAAATCTGCCTTCATACTAAAAAAAATTTGTGTTACTTTTTCAAAAACAGGAACTAAATTAAACGATCTAAAATAACCTTAAATTTTTTTATTGCCCTAAAGCAACAACAAAATCAACTGATAACAAAGATACAATATAACAACACATAATAGTCAATTACTACTCGCTACGACTTCTACATATACCTATGATAAAAAGAGACAAAATTTGAATGCTAAAATAAAGGTGACTATGGTACAAAACATACCCACGCTAAGCCAATATGACCGACTATTGTTGATAGCTATTGATTGATATTATAGTTATTTTTTGCTTTTGTAATCTTATAGTAGAAAATATGTTTTCCAATATGGAGCAGCGCGATATGTTACGTATTTATTACATTTCAAATAGAAACTCTAGAATTTCTAGTGAACAATATCTAAACCAATATCCTAAGTGAGTGCAACCGCTTGAAAATTTGTTTGCTAAACTGGATAAAAACTTGGTGGAATTTGCAAGCTTTAATAAGCCTAGAAATAAATATGGGTGATGAATTGATCCGAGGAAGAAGAAATTATATTGAATACGCTAAGATTTTAGATCTGTAATTGACTTAATTTCGCTATTGACGTATTTCTATTTTAAGGTTAATAATGCTCCTCGCAGCTCAACTAGGCATTTTGAAAATGAGCTGTGAACACCTAGAATGCGAATATGGCGAACATTAAATTCAAATAATTATCGACCTTATAAAATCCATCTAAGCCAAACACTTAGATCTGGTGATAAAATCAGGAGGCTAAATTTTTGTAATTGGCTTCAGAATAAACTTGAAGAAGACAACGATTTTCTGTCAAAAGTAATCTGGACCGACGAGTGTAATTTCTCAACTCACGATTTATTTAATCGGCATAATGAACATTATTGGTCGATAGAAAATCTCCGACAACATCAAGTCAGACCACAGGGGCGAACTTCTTCGTGGTGGCAACAGGACAGCGCTCCTTCTCACAATGGAGGGGAAATAACAAACAGTTTAAATTAGTGATGGAATGGACGTCCGGTTCAAGTACCGAATCCGGCAAGTCCGGCCACTTTACTGGACTTCCGGTCCGGCGGGATTTTTCTGAAAAAATCCGGCTGTCCGGCCGGAAATTTTTTAATGTTATTAATAAGGAAATATAATTTAATAAGTCATTGGAAATAAAATAGAGGGAAATAAAAATCTTGGGTAGAAAAAGCAGCTTACATTTAGTAACTGATTACAGGTAATCTCTAATTCTCTTACAAATAAGGAAAAATACTGTTAATAATCAAAATGTATCTAATTCAAATTATGATGAATAAATAAAAGTTTTTCAGCATTTTGACTGGTTAATCTAGAACGCTTTTCTTCATAAATGTTGCCAATTTCTGAAAAAGACCTTTCTGAATACACACTACTTGCTGGGGCGCTTAAATATCGTTTAGCAACTTGAGCTCCATTTGGAAAATCATCCTTGTGCTCTTTCCACCAATGTATTGGATCAGACTTTCTCTCCTGTAGGGGCTTATTAAGATAATTTTCAAACTGGTCTGCTATTTTTTGTTCGTGGTCTACACTTACATTACCAATTAAGAAAAAGGGAGTAGCAATTTTTTTAAAACATGTCCAAACTGACGGCACTTCTTGATGTTTCATGATTTTAGACAATGGTTCTTCATCACTATCACTGTCATGTACTGCTGTTAAGTTTAAATTTTCAGTGCTATTAGTGGTAATCTCCTTGAACTTTGTTATCTCATTTAAAACACACTGCTTCAGGAGCAAAATATTTTATGGTGGAAAAAATGCTAAGGGTCCAATACAGTAGCAATGACATAATTGGGATTCTGGTAAATTAGTTGAAATCTTTTTTCAATGTTTTCTAGTAGGGTTGTTGCCATAAAATATGACATGATATTACTCTAGCTGAATACTTTGCCTGTCAATTGTCTTTGTAAGAAAACTTTTAGTTTACAATATTTCCTTGGTACTTTATTATTTTTTATTGACATTTAAATGTAAGTAGCACCGATTAATATTTTATTTTATATTTTTTGAGGAAAAAGACATAGAGTTCGGCGCCGGACTTCCGGCGTCCGGTTCGCTGGGCGGCCGGAAGTCCGGAGTTCGGTAGTCCGGTGAAACATGAGTCCGTTCCATCACTAGTTTAAATATGCTGTTTCCAAATAAATGGATTGGAAACCAGAGGCCTGTACGATGGCCTGCCAGAAGTCCAGACTTAAATCCACTGGACTACTTTTTATGGGGATATTTACAAAATCATTTGTATTGTGAGATACCAAATGACGTATTTGAACTGCGACAAAATTTAATTTGAGAAATTAAAGCTATTCCTGCTAGGTTTATTCAACGATCAATATTACGACGTAATTTTACGTCGAAACGTTTAATAACATAGGAAGTGTGATACATGTCTGTCTTAAGAATGACATGCAGGTCTGTATTTAAAAAAATGAAGTTGATGATGGACCCAAAAAATTGAAACGTCGGGTTCAAAAACTAATAATGCCATTTTGTAGAAAAGAAAAAATGGCAATAAAAAAGTAATTTATTTCATAAAATCTGTTTAAATAAAGTCGGGAAAAAATAAAAATCAATTTTAAAAATTTCGATTTTTTTCGTAATTTCCGAAAGTAGTCGAAATTTTCTTAATTTTTAAATATCATTTGATTGAGCACCAAATTGCGCAACTTTGCCACAATTTAAACTTTTTCGTATCTCTTATAGTTTTCGGGATCCCAATGGTCACCCTCGAATTTGGGACACCCCGTACATGATACAAAAAAAACTTTAAATAAAAAATATGTGTTTGGTAACCCTAATTTTATTAACAGTAATGGTAAATATACAGGGTGTCCGGAAAACAGAGTTTTTATTTTTAAGTACCTTTTATATCATGGAATGCCCTGTATATTAGCCAAATTTTGACTCCTAATTTAAATCTACATCAAATTGTGTATTACACTATATGTCCATTATTGCTGGTTTTTAAGATAACGACCTATCATTGTAATGTTATCTTATTTACTCGTGTAATTAAAAACGATTAAAGAATAAAAACAATTAACATAACATCCTATAGTTAATGTTTACACCGGTGATCATTTTATAGTACCAGTTTCTGTCATAATTATTTTAAAATAATTTTTTTAGTGTCAGTGACCAATTTAGTTCCTTTATTAGTTACTTAATTATCTCAAAAATCAGCAATAATTGATGTAGGTATAGTTTATTGGACATTTTTGATGTAGAATTCAGTGTAAAGTCAAAATTTTGCAAAATATACAGGATTTTTTGTTTAAAAAAATGTACTTAACGATAAAAACTCTGATATTAAGACACCCTGTATATTTACCAATACCGTCAATAAAACTAGTGTTTTCAAACACATTTTTTATCTTAACTTTTTTTTTGTATCTTGTACAGGGGAATAAAGTTGGGACACTCTGTAGTGTTTAAAGAAGACATTTTTAAAAATGATTCATTGTGGATATTTATTATATGTGGTTAACAAACTTAAAACTTTGATATGATATCCATATGTTGATAATTTAAGTACATAATTTTTTTTTGTATTATGATTTTGCTATTCTTGTCTTTTTAATTTGTTGCCGAATAATAGTTTCTTTCTAAACAAGACAAAATTTGTTTTTTGAGTTTCTTAACTTTTTTATGTATTAAGTATATTCCACCTAGCATCTCAGTTTTCTTTCTAGGTCTAGAAAATTATTTAAGTTTTATATGAGGTAATAAAAACCCATAATTTTGTTGAGCATCACTTTGATAGCAGTTATTAACCCTTGAATGACAAATATATTTTTTATAAAAACAGATCGAGCCTTTGGATTTAGAACATACTGTATTAATTAATATGTTTTGAAAAAGGCTCGAAAAAGTAAGGTCACCTTTTGCCCTGCTGTATTCGTTTAATGTTTACTGCAGTTTCCTACAGTGAAACAAATATTTTATTAAGAATTCCATTCAGAAAAAATGTATTTCAATCAACATATCTGTAGCTATTCTTTTATGTACCGATAAAACAAGACAGAAAAAAAGTCAGTACCGAAATAATTTGCTTATAGTTTACTTACAAAATGTCAATACCCTGGAGAGATTTTCATTTAAAACATAAATGGACATACAGTGTGTTTCAGCAAAATGGAATAAATTCAATAATAAATAAATGGGGGCGTATTCGAAAAAATGCTCTCACATGTCGATTGATATTTTTAATTGCGCATTTTTTTCTACTAAAACTATTTATACAGGGTGTGTCATGTAACGGTGGGCAATATCAACTTTCTTAATTTAAATGCAACACCCTGTATATTATTCAACTTCTGGTTTTTTCAAAACATTCTAGACATATTTCATATACAATGTCCTATACCTATCTTCAATTATTTCGGAAATATTAAGCGTTTTCAGATTTATTGCTTTTGCATGCTTGACACTCTCTTAATGGTTACTTTCGTACATATACCTTTTAGAAGCAGCCTTGCCGCTCGGCTGTGCGGACAAGCGTGAGAAAGAGAAAGAGGAATAGATCTATACCATTTCTCTCTCGCTCCGCGTGCTGATTGATTGGCAAGAGACATACATCGCCGACAAATCAGGCGAGAGAGAGATGTTATACACCTATTCTTCCTTCTCTCTTGCAACTCGTTCACAAGGCTGTCTCTAGTAGGATATGCCCGCAGAGTAACCCTTAAGTAAGTGGCAGGTATGCTAAGACAATAAATCTAAAAGCACCTAATATTTCTGAAACAATAGAAAATAGGTATAGGACATTGTGAAATATGTCTAAAATATTCTGAAGAATCCAAAAATTTAATAATAATAATAATAATAGGGCGTTGCATTTAAATTAGAAAAGTTAGTATTGGCCACCGTTACATGACACATTCTGTATAAAAACTTTTTACTGGAAAAAAAGCGCAACTAAAAATACCAATAGACCTGTCCTAGTGTTTTTTCGAACACGCCTTCATTTATTATTAAATTTATTTTATTTGACTGATACACACTGTATAAAAAATACATACACAGATCCACTCTGTGAATTACACAATTTAAAACTTCCCATTCACAATTAAGAATTTCAAAATATCTCAAAGGTATAAGCAATGGTTGTTCACTTGGTTATTAGGTAATAAAAAATTGCATTTTTTAAATTAATGTGGAATTATTTATATATGTAACTTTTGTTTAGAATAGTATGTTTATTTTTATAGTGTTGATTTTGAACGCCACCTATTGTTTTTAAGCAACATTTTAGCAAAAGAACAAAGGGATAGAGTTGATATTTTAATAATGTTTCTTCTTTCTATTTCGGATAGAAATTTAACTTGACCTCTTCATTGTGTTTATGAAAGAGTAAAATGATGAAAGCAAAAGCTTCATATTTTTTTCCATGTAATATGTGGTCTATTTGATTATTTTGGGGAAAACAATATTTAATTATTTAAAAAAAAGCTAATGATTGACAGACTAGGTCCAAATTAAAAAAGGCCCTTAAAGAATGTGTGTTTTTTTAAACTGAACATAGGCTGTAGGCAAAAATTTATCAAATAAATCAATATTCTTGCATAGAAATTTTTTTATCTAGATATAGCTACTTAGCACAGATAGGTTCTAAAAAAGCCGGCTGATACAATTTCTGTCATTTTCACATCTTATTTTTTGTTATAGGTTTTTATGAGTTAGGTTAAATAATACGGTTAGTTTTTATATTAAATATGATATGCTACAACCTGAAGAAACCCAATAAGGTGAAAATATGCATGTGGAAAGGTTGCTATCATATGTAAGTAAATTGGTCTTTTAAAAACAAAATTATTAACCAAGAATCTATAGAGTGTTAGAATTACATATTTTTGTGTTAAGTAATTGTGTTTTGTTTCGATTAATAGTTTCTGCTGATGTTCTTTCCCATATTCCCCTGTTTTATCACAGTTCAAGCAGCTTTTGTTCTTAACAGTTGTATTATTGTGATTTAGAACTTAAGCCTAAAAATTTAAGGGGACACTTAACACACTGCCAAAAGCAAGATAACACTTAAAAATAAATAAAATGCTTTGAAAAAGTAATAAAATATACTCTTTGCGCGCCATCGAAAACTGATCTGAATTTTCCTTAAGAAAGCTTTCCTGTAAATTAAAGCATGAACAGACCAATTTTTATTTAACTTTAGAGAACATGACTTATTTTTTTTATAAAAAATACTTATATTCTCAGCTTAGGCTTGTGCTTGATAAATAGATTTTTGGCGCACTACACCTAATGTGGGCGCGATTTTGAAAGTTTTAAATTTTGTCTGTCAGTGTTGCAAAACTCATTAAAAAAAAACTTATAAGTATAAGTTTAAATCTTACTTTAGATTACTGTAACATAAAAGAAATTAAACTCGTAACACAAGTGCAAACTGAATAAAGCAAAAATAGCTCTGAATGATATAAAGCAAATATTTACTGCTTAAATCTTAACTTTTTGTGTGTTAATGCACTCTTTAGTTTTAAAGAATACCTTTTGAATCAACTCTGTTCTATTTTATCTAATTCCCTAATAATCTTTCGCCCATCTTCAGATATAACTTTTTGTAAGAAAAGTGTGTTGTGATGAAATTGAAGCTTTTGCTCATCCGCTTACTTGTCATCCTAACCTAAAAAATCATTTGTAAGTATATAAACATGACCTTTCATACCATAAACCATTCATTAATGTTTACAGATTTAGTTAAATTTGCAAAAATATATTTTCTTACTTCATATTATTGAATTTTGGATGGTCTGCAGTTACAGAAAATCGAATTGCAAAATCCTGTTTGTAAGTTAACATCTTTTTTAGGATAAACGATATCATTTTTTGTTGCTGATACGATATATCGGCCGATACCGATATATCGTATCGGCAAACATAATGCCATCTATTTATACACGACCGAAGCGAAAACCGGGGAAGTCCCGTTTTATAATAATTCCGTTGCGAGAAAACGTTTGTGATTACGCCATCTATTTATTTATACACGACCCTAGGAAAAACCGGGAAACCGTTGGTAGTGAGTGACATTTCGGATTTCGGGGAAGCCCCAACTTTGCTGGTGTAGGTACATTAAAGAACGAACTTTTAACAAGTTTAGAGAGAAGACTTGGTGATATGCTATTTCAACGAGAACATCTGTATGTTGGCACATTCTTAGACCCTAGATTTAAAATGCATTTTTTCCCAAAAGATACTAAAGAACAAACATTATTTTGTATTAAAAATATAATAAAAAGGAACTATACAGTGGCTAAAGTGTATCCAGAATCTTCGGATAATGAAGATAATATTCCTTAAGCGATTTACACAATAAGCAAAATACATTTTGGGAAACTTTTGACAGCATTGCCTCTACTTTGGCTTCGGAGACCAGAAATTAAACTCGTAACACAAGTGCAAACTGAATAAAGCAAAAATAGCTCTGTTCTATTCTATCTAATTCCCTGGCATTATGTTTGCCGATACGATATATCGGTATCGGCCGATATATCGTATCGGCAACAAAAAGTGATATCGTTCTATCCCTAAAAAAGATGTTAACTTACAAACAGGATTTTGCAATTCGATTTTCTGTAACTGCAGACCATACAAAATACATGAAGCAAGGATGGGAAAATGAAATAATATTATATTTGGCATCTTCAACTCTATATAGAGCCAAATCTCTTTTCGAGGGGAGGTGGTGGAAGGCAGAAAAAAAGAAATTTCCCAGTTTGTACAACGCAGCTTCAGTCTACCTTTTAGCACCTGCTGCCAGTGTGTCAAGTAAACAACTTTTTAGTGAATTAGGTAATATTTACGAGCCTAAAAGAAATAGATTAAATGCAGATAGGGCTGAAATGTTGGTGTTTTTGCATTATAATATCAAAAAATTAAATAAGTATTAGGTATATACTGTATTTAGTTCCTGCTACCTGCTACATTAGGTATATTTGTTAGTAGTGTAAGGATTTGTTTTACTTTTTTAGTAAAAATATTACCTTTAGAATAAAAACTTTTATTTTGTTTAATAAAGTATTTCATTTATTATTTATATTCATTATATTTATGCACTGAAAAGGCATTTTTTTGCCTATATATCGACAATTAGCTTGCCGATACGATACCGATAGTCGGCAACAAATGCCGATATACCGATACCAATATCGGTATCGTTCTATCCCTAATCTTTTTTACCTATTACAACGTGTTTCGCCAGCTATTTAATTCAAAGATTTTTAATAATCAGTGCTTTCTAAAGGTTTAAAAACCTGTAAGTAATTAAACTGTGAGAAACCAAATGCTTTAGTATTTAAGACTGAAAAAATATGCTCACTTTTAAGTATAAATAAATTAATAAAACAAATAAAAATAAATAAATTAATTACAAGTCATAATTTTCTTAACCGCATTAGTAACTTCAGCGATTTTGTACCAAAATAAAGTAGAAAGTATAAAAAGGGTTTTAAATGTGTCTTGAAAACTGTTAAAAGAGAAGCATGAAGCATTAAACTTAACATTCTTGGCACTGCAATTTCCATAATAGTTATCTCAAAAAATAGCTTACAATAACCGATATGTTATCTAAATGGCTTGATTTAGTTTCTTAAGTCTAAAATAGTTGTTTTATTTTTTATTTATTTATTATTATTTTTTTTTTGAAAATTATAGGTATAGTTATTGACATTGATTGTTTAAAATCTAATAAATTGAAAATAATTTATCAACTAACCATTTAATAATAATTAGTAATTAAAGGATATGGGTAAAGATCGGCTTTTTTCGCCCATCATGTTTGTGAAAATTCAAAGTTTCAATTTAGGTCAATTTATTATGTTTAGTTCCAGTATCTTTAAATTTGCATATCCAATGAATAGGCAAAAAAAGAATTGTCAAGTACAAAAAAACCTTTAAACTTGCCATAATTTTTAAATTTTTGCTATTTTAGCTGTTTTTTCATTTTTTATGTTAAAAAAAACTCATGATGCGCTCAAAATAAATAAATGCTAGTTTAGAAGCTATTAACAATAACATCAAAAACAAAAAAATATATATTAAGGCGCACAAAGCGCATCATATAATTATTCAAAATAAAAAATTTAAACCATCTAAAATGGCATAAATTCAATTAAGATGGCAAGTTTTAAGGTTTTTTTGGTAACCAATTTATTATAAATGTAAATGATGATATTTGAACTTATAAATATAATAAAATGGCCTAAATTGAAACTTTATTTAAATTTTCACAAATATAATGGGCAGAAAAAAGCCGATTTTTACTACTGTTGGTTTTCAGAGGGATATTCACATGAACCCAATGAGTAGTGCCTACCTATATTGACCTCAAAGTGGACGGGATCCAACTGTTTAATTTAAAAATTTAATAAATGATATAAGTAAAAAATTATATTGTTTCCCAAATGTGTTACAATGTGTGTTAAAAAATGGCGGGCTGGGCCTCCCAGCTCCCCTCAAACAGAGGCTACTGCCATTGACGGCCGAGTGATGATCGCGTTGTTAAATTTAGCAATGGACTTAGCAATTGTTAAAAGTTAACAACGGTTTAGAATGTTTAACAAAATGTCAGATTATGACAGGTTGCCTACTAAAATCATTGAATAACACTGACAATGACGTTTTGTTAAACATTCTAAACCGTTGTTAACTTTTAACAACTGCCAAGTCCATTGCTAAATTTAACAACGCGATCATCACTCGGCCGTGAGTGTAATGTAATTTTTTGCTATTGAATTTAAGGTAAACTACTGCAAAACTCATCAGATTTTACTAATATTCAAGGTCATCTTTACCTCTGTCAGTAAAACATTTTTTTCTGGAAAGTCGATAATAAACAAACCTTCTATAAACCGCCAATTCGTCCAGTCACTGTATTCTACAATAGTTTAATAATGTTCTTTATCAGTTTCAGCAGCGGCTTTAAATGGAATTTGGTAACGTGAAATGGTTTAATTCCGAGAAAGGATATGGCTTCATCAAGCCAGAAGCCAGAGGAGGAGATGTCTTCGTACATATCAGTTCGCTGGAGCGCTCTGGGATCAGACCCGATTCCCTTCGAGGAGAAAACAAGGAGAGGGGTATTCAAGGAGAAAGAGTCAGCTATGAAGTAAAAGAGGAGCGTGGCAGAAATGGTGAAGAGAAGAGATCTGCTGTAAACCTAAAGTTATTAGAGTATTAATCTTATATTTTTGTGTAAAAGTTGTGTACGTACAGCTTTGAGCTATGTTTCATACTATGAAAAATTAACCTTATAAATATATAAAAACATGTATATCTGTAGTTTAATTTTGCCTCTTTTCAAATTGCCCCTTAACAATACACATATTAATATAATAATTAAGTAAAACGGCTCCTATATGGCCATTCTTAGAATGCCATTGGAAACGAATTGATGTTTTCTTCCCATGAAATTAAAGCAAGTTTTTTAAAAAAAGTAATTGTTAACTTTTGGTTTTGACTATGTACAAAAAAAGTTTAATTCGGGAAATTACTATCGAAAACCTTTGAGTATATGCCTATAGAGACAACCTTGCCGCTCGATATTGCGGGAGAGAAAAAAAGGTGTATAATCTTTCTTACTCTAACATGCTAATTGGTCGGTGGGATATACAAAAGGCTGATTGGTCTACCCATACCCGTCGACTAATCAGAACGCTAGTAAGATAGGTTATATATTACATTTTTTTTCCTTGGACGCCTAAACAGCAGGGCTGCCTCTATAGGTATATGCTCGAAGGCAAAAACCACTGGAAACAAGTTTGACACTAGAGATGAGCAAAGCTGCGATTTTTCAATCGCAATCGAAACTGTGATTGCGAGTCTTTAATCGCTGCGACTAACCTGCGATTGCGATTTTGATTTTTAAAGTTGGTAAATGACGACGATGGCGATAAACTGCGTTAGTTGTTAGTTTTTTAACACCGAACTTGCAGATTATTTACATACGAGGTTTTTTTACTTCTATCTTCCATAGAAAAACTACAAATGAAAAATGACCTCTTTCAAACCATTACACGACGTCATTGTCATATTTTCAAAAACCCAGGGTGTTTTTCAATTACCGCACAAATGCGTATTATGCGGCACAATGCTCAGCACTTTTTGTACGTAAGTGCTGAGCATAGCTAAAGGCATAATCGAGCTTCCAATAACATTTTTGTTCTCTCAGGGAGCAAAAGAGTTATTATCCTAAACCCGATTACTTAACGTACAAAAAGTGGCTTTTGTGTGGTAATTGAAAAACACCCTCGTACTGCACGACCTCCTATCGCCCGCGAGAACCTGCACTGACTTTCCAATAGAATATATATGAAAACCTGTTCTACATCATTGAACTCTATACTTTCACTGTTCTACATTAACCATTTTTTTTTAATTTACCATAGGTTTACACCAGTGCGGAACTTTTGGTGTGAAACTAGGGCAATTATTAAAAACCATTGTTAGATGTACATTTACAGGGTACATTTTAGGAATTCATTGAAAAGTAGAAGAGGCACTTTTTGCACTGAGTGCTGTTAGTTCCGCACGACTAGTTTTCGATAACATAAGTGGCGTAGCACATAATGTGACCTCCTGTGTGCAGTTAAAAGAGAACATTTTAAATTTTTATTTGTATTTAAAGTAAATTTTTGCAAAACCTCAATTTCATCCGACATTCCTTAACAATTGCACTAGTGCGGTTTTTTAACCGAACTGGTGCAGCTCCATTGTCGCCCTAGTGCCAAACACAAGATACAAAATTTTAAATAACTTATTTAGCATTGCTCCTTAGAGATCATTTTTTTTAATTATCGGCAATCATATTTGAAAAAGCTTTACTTCTATATAGGTTGCACTAAAATATGGAAGCGTAATGTACGAATTTTTGTGTTCTTTGTGTCCAACATGTAAATTTTGTGCCGTTTCTGCGTTTTTACCCCTTTTTATATAAACGAATATATTCATTTTTTTTTTAATGTTGATAAGTCATTTTCACAAATTAATGTGTAAAAGTGAAATTGACGTTTAATGTTAATAACAACTAGAATGTCAACATATTGTCGTATCTATAATATTAACAATGCCATCTATAATAGAATAGCCTGCGCGCTAGAATTATGACGTCACGCTACTTGGATATTACGAAGTAAGCACGCGAATCATAACTGTGTGGGATGGTACATAGAAAAATACAATTTATGGCTTAAAACATATAGTTTTTGCTTGTAATTAAGAAGTAATATAGATTACAAATATTAAAAATGGATGATAATAATAATAATAATATACTTTATTTCAGATAAGTTTATGCATTAAGTACAAAAAAAAATGTAAAAAAAATGATGTCAGGAAAAATGGCTTAAAGTATACCGGTATTTACTGGGATATTTAACATTTAAAAAAATAATAGTATACAATAGAAATATAACAATAATAGTACTAAACAAATTATGAAATGTACAAATTCACACATTTTTATAATCTACAAATAATGATTAATTAGGCACCATTTAGTTAGTAACTAAGTGAAAATGTAAAAACTAATTTTATACGGAGGATTAAAAAATACCTATGGTGATTTCATTCAACATCATTCTAACATTTTGAGTAACAAGACACTTAAAAAAAATAATGGAAATATTTATTTATTAGAACAAATTAAATGCTCGTTATTTCATGCCCAGTGCATATTACTTTTTCCAGTTAATTTTTCAAAGAAAATATTTGATAAAAATAATAGATGCTCAATAAATCTAATGAATGCCAGATATAAAATTTATATGCTTCCTAAAATAATAAAAATTGATAAAAATAATAGAAACTAGATAGCGTTTTGCGTTTGGGCAAAAAGGTGTTCGGTACTTTTGGTCTGCACTTGGTTATAGATAACTAGTTTTGGTTTGTATCAGCACTTGGTTATAGATAAATAGTTTTGGTTAGCTTTAATAGAGAATACGACTTATCGAGTGATTATATTACTGTAAAATGCAAATATTTTATTTAATAGTGAACGTAAATTATCAAGCATTTATATATATATTTTTAGTGCACATTCCATTAACCTTCCAAACATAATTCACCGTGCAAATGGTATATTTTATAATAAATATAAGGCATTTTTATTATTTTATCCTTTATTTTGATTTTTTTTTATCGAGCATATATAATTTTTTATTTTTTTTTTAAACTGCAAATTATAATAAATTACCGGGCGTTAATTCCAACCCTTTATTTATTAGGTTTAAAATGTTTTAAAAGTGGCATAGATTTTGTAGTGGCCATGTCATTGCGTTTTTAACATACATTTTTACAATATCTATGTCTTTGTTTTCACAATAGATTTAATATTATTGTTTACTTTGTGAGTTTTACAGTTAAAGCCTAAAAATAAGTTTATATCAGAGTTAGAAATGTTCTCTAATGTTGGTTCTATAACAATATTTCTTAAATTTACTAGTTTTAACAAGTTTTCTTTATCTTTGACTCACTTTGTACCCACTTTTCTTGTTCTTTGGGATCTTGTGTAAAACCAAAACAGGATATACTTTAGGCTGCCCAGGATAATTTCCGTTGCAAAAAGGGACACAACAAAGGTGAGGCATTGTACCAAATTGACCACAACACTACGACACAATAATTTTATTGCTGAATTGTAAGAAACACTAGAGGCACAATAAAAAACGTACTCCTTTAGGTTATGTCACTACCAAAACACGTAGTTTTTCTGAGATTTGTATCAGTTACACAGATTTAGATACCTACACTAATTATCTTTTTGGCAGTAATTCTTTATATTTAAAAATAATAAAATAATACTCCTACATGACAATAAAGCCGATAACCAAAACCAACTGACAAAATTTGATTACATCCAAGTATAAACAGCTGATTGACTAAATAAAAGTCTGCGCGCAGGCTATTCTAATATAGATGGCAGTGATATTTACTGTTGTTTCAGAGCCTACTGTGGTTTAATATAATAAAGTTTAAATAAATCGCCTAGAAACCCAATATCACCCATGGTGTATTATATTTTTGAAAAGAAAATTTATTATGCTAGATTATTAGATTAAAATACCCAGGATGTTCCATTTAAAAATGTGGTTAAGGCCAATAACTTGTTTACCTGACCCCGTATACTTATTTTAAAAAAGGCAGTTTATTTAACAATCATAATAAACATTTTTTGTAAAAAATATTTTTCTGCAGTTTTTTTAAGAAAATCTAGGATCATTCTGAAATTGTCATTTTTTAAAATTTTTCCCCGTATCTCTAAAGCAAACAAATTTTTTTAAATTTTGATTTTATCATTTTGATTTCGATCCAAAAAAATTACATAACGCCTATGTTACTTTTTTGATTACACTAACAATTACGGAGATACCCTATAAAAGTGTCCAAAATGGGACACCCTGTACTATTACCAAAAACCCTCTGAGAATTTTGGAATTTTCGTCATAAATTTCATTATAATTCTCTTGTATTAAACGGCTCTAATGTGGATCATCAGCCCATGGTACAACCTATTAAAAACATCTTAGTTTCGATGTAGGACTATTATTTATCTTACTGTTTTATAGGTTCTGTGATCTCCGCGCGCATAAAGTAGAAACGCAGTATCCTAACCCTGACGCGGACCTCTGTTTTGGTCTCCGTTCCGTGTAACTTTATTTTTCGAGAAACGACCCCTGGCGGAGCGGAAAACCGGATTTTCATTCCTGAAGACCAAAAGGGAATTCATCACCATAAAATGCCGCGAGAGTGTTTCCGACGTGGGCGGTTGCTTCCTTAAAGCCATTTTTATGCGCGCGTGTAACGCGGCCTATGTGGTCAGAGTATAGGGTCTTTGATTATATTTACGTGGCATCTGGAGCCTTTATTTTTGAAGATAGAAAAAATATGTTTGGTATAAAAATTGTAGGTTTTTTCCATATTATCCTTTAAAATTATCAGCACAAAAATATTGTATTAAAAATTTTCGTTTTCATTTCGTGCTACAGTCCTTTTCTTTATTTTTAAGCTTTTTCGGTCACTAAACTTTCTTAATCTGTTTTTAATAGTGTCTATCAGGGGGGTGTCACTAAAATAGCAACATTGTCCACAGACAACATTTGGCAACAGAAGATCTCGGGTGGGCGGGAAACTTGAATTATGAAATTTTATATTTTAAAATTAAAATGTAAATGTCTTATTCTACGATTTGTTTTTTTTTAATATATTTATGAAGGTCCATAACAGTATATATTTTCAGGTTTTGTGTATACAAACAACCATTATTTCTTATTTTCTAAAAGTAAATAATAATTCCGGCCATTGCGTATGCGCACTAGTATTATTTCATTTTCTGTCGTATAGACATGCTTGCCGATTAAAACGTGATTTAAACCAGAAATTTTCATATATTTTGTCTAAATTTTAGTAAGTATTATAATATGTAATTAGCTTTAAAGATCTAAACACTTTTTACACGATATAATTTATAAATGTTGATGGATAAACTTTTTCTAACCACACTTAATTTTTCAGGACAGAAAATTCCAGGAAAAAATCCATCTGTTGTAGCAGGTTTGTTTCAAAATGCGTAAATCATTATTTTTTTCTTACCATTATCTACAAAACAAAGGCTTTATCTTTTTTGTATTTGCTATTAATATGGTAAGTTTTTTAATCATGCTCGAACAAATTTTTGAGATACTCCGCAGACTGCATGTTTTACTGTTTGCAAATTATAATATAATATGGTTTTTAAAAGTGCTTAGGAATTGTTTAGCAGTTAGTGGTGGTGAAATGTTAGTAGATAGCTTTAAAAGAGTATTAAGCATGTCTTAAGGTCATTTTATGCTTTGCAAATTTTAAAAATTAAAATAAAGTTAACAAATTATCCAACTAATATTCAAAATTTTAACTTCTTATTGCCTTGAGTGTTTATAATAATGAAAAGAAAAGCCTTTTTTTTGTTTTTCTTTTCATGATTTAAGTAGGTGAGGTGGGATTAATTATGTAATTTTTAATGAAAACCCTTTATCTGACTGCAAAAATTACAACCCTCTTCACTCTTGAAGACGATTTTACCAATGAGTTTTTTGCAAATTATTTAAACTATATTGAGGCGGCACCTATCAAACCTTATATTGGTAAAATCATATTGAAGAGTGAAGAGAACCTTAGATTTTGTAGTTAAACACAGGGTGATTCAGAAATTTGTTGTTTTTTTATAGGAAACTTTAATATGTTACAGTGTTACTGTCATGCAGTACCTATACGGGGTGCATAATATATAATTCAGATAAGGAAATATACTTTTTTGCAATCAGGGGTTATTTATTTTTAAAATATTTAATCAGTAATTATTTTATAATGCAGTATTTTCTAATATAAATTTTTTTTTCTACCTATTACCAATTGGATAATTGTCAAAAGAGTCAGATATTGTCATATTATGGGTCTTGTCTGGTTACGGCTTGTTTGATTTTGCAGTATTTTTGGAATTGTAATAAAATGTGTTCGTACCTATTTACTTTTAGTGAAAAATGTGTATTATTTCTATTTATTTACAATTTATTTCACCTACATTAGATCATGAATAGCTAAAATTTTGAGAAAATTATTATTTTTTTATTTTTCAGTTATCCTCTGGTAAAATCATTAATGACAATGTATTAAATACTAACATTGCATTTTGTTTATTTTGCAGGTAAAGGAGTAGCTAACATCTTGGATATTTTAAATTATAGTAACTTTTTTTTTCACTTTGGAGTACATTGAGTTTGGTAAGTTATTAAGGTGGTCGAGCTGGTGTAGTTGCAGTGTACCACCCTCTCACCGTGGAGACCCGGGTTTCAAATCCCACATTATCCATTGGACTTTTTCATAGCTCGTCACCTCACAGATGGCAATTGCAAACCACTGTGTAGTATTTCTGCCTAGTAAACCTCTCACATGTGCTTGGGAAGGCACGTTAAGCCGGTGGTACCCATATCTGTGTAAAAGCAGTTGGTACGCAACACAGATATGTGCGAGAGGGCGCCTACACTCTAAATAGAGTATGGCACAGCAAAAAGAAGAGGTTATTAAGTAAGTAATATTAGGTACATTAATAATTTTTTTTTTATGAATAATAGGTAGTTGTAAATCTTGGCATCTTGACTGAAGATAACTTCTTTGAAAATATATAAGTAATGTGGTTAATTAGAGATTGTATATAATTAAAAATTGTTATTTTAAAGTGTAAAATTTTATGTATTATTTTATTTTTTTGTATATTGTATTTAAACAAAATGTAGTAACAATAAAACTTTTGCTTAAGATTTTTTGGGTTTTAACATAAAAATAGGTACTTTTATTAACTAAAAAACCTGAATTGTACATTTTCTAATATCTATTTTATTTGCAGGTAATCTGAAATTACTAAAATCTAACTGAATCTTTTCTTTAGAAAACAAACACTAATACTAATAACCTATTTTCACCTGTACTAAAAACAACATATTTTTTTCTTTCATAACATTATTAAACAAAAATTAAGAATCATTTTCTTCCGGCACTTCAGATTACTTATTTAATAAAATAATATTAAAAAATGTAAAATAAAATGACAACTTTTAAAAATAAATAAAAGGCAGCCATAATGAATCACAAAACCTGTCGATAAAATAGGATGCGATTATCGGCCCACCCGAGATCTTACGTTGCCACATTTCCACACTGCGGCTAACGAAATACACGAACTTGACATTTCTTTTTTCCTTTCGTATTTTGTGGTGTCTATAGATGGTACCCGTTGTTAAGGATATAATAAGTGATATACCTTTTGCACTGTCGTCACATTATTATTGTTGCCATTAAAAAGACGCACAATAGCGATTTTTTTGTTCTTCTAAATGATAAACTTCAACTTTTTACAACATCGAGACGTGAAATTTATCATAACAATTTAATTTTTTTTATGGCTTTCTTGATATTAATATTTTTTCTTTATTTTATTTATAAATTAAGCTAAAGTATCTCAATAACTGTTCACTTAAATATTATTCTGGCGAATAAAATATCATCTATCCTACTTAAAACACTCTTTGTAAATTGGGTTTAACTAATATTTAGGTTTTTATTCTATTAAACATAGTAACTTTAATACCCTTTAGCATAATCTAGGCGTAGATCGTAGATAGTAAATATATCAATTTCATTTCGATCGTTTACGTTTGCCCTTAGAGCATATACCCGCTAGAGTTACCCCTGCCACTAGTCAGTGCAAACAAGCGTGCGAGGAAGAAAGAAATAACGACAGGTCTAAACGTAAAATCACACCTGGCAGCGTGACTTGCGAATGTTATATATATTTAAGTAAAGACATATTTTTCAAAAAAAAAGATCATAATGAGAAATCGGTTAAATCTACGTCATCGAATTGCGTCCAACTTCCTAGATGTGGCCGTAAAAAATACAACATTCATCATTTTTTGGATGATGCCCTTTGCTTTAGAGCCAGACGGTGGAATCATCCCTGCAGTGGCAATTGGCACCTGATTCGCTATTTCAGCGTATAAACCTGGAGCGCTAATTTAATGTGTTAAAAACGTGGGCGCATCAGAGAGAGTTGCCAATTGCTATAACAATCACTATCTCACCTGCCCGTTCAAATTGGACGAATCAAATCAGTTTAGGTGATAGAGTAATTGTTATCACTCTCTGACGCAACCACGTTTTCAGCGCATTGCTTTGTGCATTATCCCTCCAAGTATATATGCTCTAAGGCAGGGGTCTCCAAACTTTCCAGCCTTAGGGCCATACTGATTACTCCAGTAAGTTCCGAGGGCCAAAACCATATTATCATTGTTGCCGGTGGTAAGAAGTGAAATAGTCCACTGATGAAAAAAAGTCCGAAAAAGTACACAACGTTTAAAAAAGGCTGCAAATCGGACTAAAGTCCGCAAAACGGCAACACTGCATATTATTAATTTTCCTGTCATTATCTGTAATTTCTAGATTAGTCGTAGAGTACGAGCCATGAGGAGTAACGTGACACGACATCTGGTGGACACAAGCGGAAATAGGTAGTACCTTCTATCGCTAACAGATGGCGCTAATAGCACGTACAGAATAATCTCGTTGGTTCGAGAAAGTTCTGGTGTCTTCCACTCACTTCTAGATGGCAGTAATTGGAATATATAAGAAGGCTAGTGGCGCAACCACAAGTCAGTTCCTATGACACTGTTGTTAAATAAAATATTGCATACCTCCTTAAAACGTGTTTGGGCGTGTTTAAGTTTAAGACATCTTTATAACAGTATTTTGATTTGAATTGTTGCTTTTGTGTGTGAATTAGTAGTATGGAAAAGAAGCGAAAAATTGATAGTGAATGCAGAAAATTCAAAGATCAGTGGAACATTCAGTATTTCGTAATTGAGTCCAGTAACAAGGCGCTATGTTTGATTTGCAATGAAAGCATAGCCGTTCTCAAAGAATATAACATTAAACGTCATTATGAAACAAAACATTTTCAAAATTACTCAAAATATACAGGAAGTTTGCGGACAGAAAAATTCGAAGCTATGCAGCGCGGATTGAAATCGCAGCAATCTTCATTTACAAAACTCAAAACTGAACAAGAGGCTGCAACGACTCGTGCCAGCTTTCGTGTGGCCCTTGAAATTGCAAAACGTGGAAAACCATTCACCGATGGAGAAATGATCAAAGAATGCATAATTGCATTAGCCGAAGAAATGTGCCCTGAAAAGGTAAATTTATTAAAAACTGTCAGTATGTCAGCAAACACTGTGGCTCGAAGGGTAGAAAACATCGCTGAAAATATATCCTCTCAACTGTTCGACAAAATGGACATTTTGAGTGGTTTTCTTTGGCCTTGGATGAGTCATCGGATGTGTCAGATACTGCTCAGGTGTTGATTTATATTCGAGGAGTAGATAAAAGTATGAAGTGCACGAAGAACTTCTTGATATGTATAGTATTCATGGCACAACTACTGGTACAGATATTTTTAAAGGAGTTGAAATGGCCATTAATCAAAAGAACCTTCGATGGAAAAACTTGAAATGTATTACAACTGATGGAGGCAAAAACATGAGTGGGAAAGATAAAGGAGTGGTCGCTCTTGTGTCAAAGGCTGTAGAAAATGACGGTGGTTCAAAACCATTAGTCTTACATTGTATCATTCATCAACAGTCTTTGTGCGGAAAATGTTTGGATATGTCTGACGTTCTGAAACCAGTCATATCAACTGTTAATTTTATCAGATCTTTTGGGCTGAATCACCGACAATTCCGACAATTTATTGAAGAAATTGGAGAAACTGACTTACCTTATCATATTGCCGTACGCTTGCTTAGTTGTGGGAAAGTCCTTCAGCGCTTTTTTGAACTTCGAGCAATGATCGAAATTTTTTTGAATGAAAAGCATCGCCCTCTTACTGAATTACAGAACAACGCATGGCTGTGGAAGTTAGCATTCTATGTTGATTTGACAAAACATGTAAACGAACTGAATTTGGGATTGCAAGGAGAAAACCAGCATCTTCCTGATTTATACACTAATATCAAATCATTCCGGAAGAAATTGAGACTGTTTCAATCACAACTACGAAGTAAATGTTTTTCACATTTTAAAACATGTGAAATATTCAGCCACACTACTGAGACTGAGTTTCCTATCGATTTTGCAATCGAAACTTTGAGTGCTTTGAAGATAAATTTTGATGCTCGTTTCTTGACTTTGATGCCATTGCGAATCAAATTAAGATTTTTCAGAATCCTTTTGATACTGACATTGAAACCCTAACCCCGAACTTCAAATGGAAATGATTGATCTACAATGCAGTGATATAATTAAGAACAAATATCAAAACTCATCTTTGTTGGAATTTTATAAGAGTCTTCCACTGACACAATTTGATAATTTGCATAAATTTGCTCGTGGTCTGTTTTCTGTTTTTGGTACTACTTATTTGTGTGAGAAAACCTTCTCCAAAATGAAGTACACAAAAAATGTTTACAGATCGAAATTAACTGATGAGCATCTTAAATCTCTTTTAATAATTGGTACAAATAAAATTAGTCCACAACTACAAACTATTGTCAGTGGAAAATCTCAATTACATAAATCTCATTAGTATTTCATATGTCATTATGTTTGTTATAAGTTATGTGATTATTTAAAATGTATAAAATGTTAGTTGGATTCATTTCAATAATTTGTTAGTTATTATATACTGAAGTTAAATTTTCTGCATATTATACATGTCTTTACTCATTACAATTCTGTGTTTCTTTATCCAACTTATCACAAAAACAATAACAATAAGCCTAGAAGAATGTTATGAGTTAGCGGAGTTAGCCGATGACCATATCAATGTAGATGTCATATTAATTATTCAACATAAAATTAGAATACTTCAGTAAACTAAATTTAATTTGCTATAAAAATTATTTGTTCTCTAAAAGGAGTTTTCAGGTATGCTAGCTCTCCGCGGGCCGGACAAAATCTGTCCGCGGGCCGGATGTGGCCCTCGGGCCGTAGTTTGGAGACCCCTGCTCTAAGGGTTCACTAAGGAACACTGCATATTTATTATAGAACGACTTTTTAAAGAACGGTGTAAAAGCTGGTCTATAACGCGAATCTCAACAACTTCATTGTATTCAAGGATTCGACGTCAAAGTCAACGTCATTTTTATTTCAAACTTGGCAGGTCGTTGTTTGGTTTCAAACACGAAAAAGGCCAAACAATTTTGTTAAAAGTTGTGGTTAAAAGCGTAAGGATATTTTTGGAATTTTATGTGAATTTGGGAATTACAAATATTATTAAGTAGTAAAAATGAAAAATATTTTCAATTTTAAAGTGCTTCTAAAAGTTTTATTAGTAGTACTCTGTGTTGTTGAGCTCGGTAAGAAACAATAATTAACCTCTAAAAAAGTATTAAAACCACTCCCATAAATTACTTAAGATAGGCCGCTTATTTACTGGTCAATTAATAGCCAACTTTTAACTAAAGTAATAAAAGATACCCCAAAATTTCCTTTATTACCAGCCATAAGCAATAAGTTAATTCTAGCATTAGAGAAAGAATTTTTTTTTTGAAACAAAATATATTACAATATCATATAAAATACAACACATACAAATTAATTCCCTAAACAGTACTTAAAAGAACTGGCCTCGGGAATACTTTCCATATACAGTGCTAACTTGAATGTGCAACAATATTTAAGAACCATAGAACCTTTTAAGGTTATTTAGAAATAGTCTATACATAGTGATATTTTTAATACTGACAAGTAACCTGTTAAATTCAATAGATGCCTGGGTTATAGAATTACTAACACCAATGTTTGTTCTTGTTGGAATTCTGTAGATGTCATTTACAATTCTAGTATTATAGTTATGGATCTCATTTGATAGTATTATGTAAGAGTTGCTTTTTTGGTGTTGATGAATAATTCTATAAACAAGCTTACATTGTTCAATTTTTAGAAGTGTATCTATTCTATGAAATTTTAGTTCATTGTACAGTGTGTCGGTATTAGTTAGTCTGTTTTATTTATACAATGCTTTTAGTACTTTATTTTGAAGCACTTGAATTTTTTTGAAGTATATCTTACCACATGTACCCCAAATGGGAAGCAAATAACGAAGGTGAGATAGAAAAAAGGCATTGTATATCATTAATCTTGTTTTACAAGTTAAGTAGTCTCTACACTTATACACAGCAGATAACATGGGTATAATTTTATTAATTACATAATCTACGTGTTCAGCCCAATTTAATTTTTCATCAATAATCAACCCCAAATATTTAATTTTCGAAACCTGCTCTATTTTCATATCATTAATTTTAATTTCAATATCTTTTACAATTTTATTTTTTTGTTTAAATCATACATTTAGTTTTATCAATATTGATTTTAAGTTTATTTAAATAGAGCCAATCTACATACTTCTCCAAGTCACTGCTGATCTCCCCACCCAGTTCATTTTCGTTGTCGCTCACATAAACTAAAGCAGTCTCGTCCGCGAAAGTAAAATAGCGACCTTTAAGGTTGGCACATTTTAGGCTAAGAACATATAAGGAGTACAGCAGTGGCCCGAGAACTGATCCCTGTGGAACGCCGAAGTTATTTGTTTTTGTTACACTTGACACATGCTTTATTTTAACATACTGTTGCCTACCCATAAGAAAGGTTCTGATAAGATTGTTCATAATTCCAGTAATTCCCATTTTCTCCAACTTACTTAGCAGTATTGGTTCACCGAACCAATTACGGCTCCCAAAAGTTTAGTAGTGTATTGATGTGCAGTTTTAATAATCTTTTTAACCATATTGATTTATTTAAATTAAATTATGAAAGTTATAGAGCGGCTGTTAGAGCTCCAAGAGCAATTTTACCTAATGACAATAATAGTTAGATATTTATTTTATTATTTTTTTATCCTGTTTACTGTATTATAATTTATTACTCTGTTTTATTGTCTCACATTATTTTTTTTTTTTTATACATGTAGAAAGACTGTTATTTTTTTTGTACTATTTGGACTTGTTCTGTAATGTACATTGAATGAATAAATAAAAGTATATCTAAACTAACTACATCGAACGCCTTTCTTAAGTCTATGTAAATTACTGCGACTATTTGCTTAGTATCCAGGGCCTTTGAAATATAGTTTGTAAAATCAATTGTGGCACTTAAGGTGCCGCTATTCTTCTGGAAACCATACTGGTACTCGTCGACAGGTATATTTTTGTTTATGTGAGATAATAGACGTTTCTTAATTATTTTTTCTATTATTTTGGAGAAAATACTTAATACAGCTATTGCTCTATAGTTATTCATACATTTTACATTACCGGATTTAAAAATTGGGGTTATTTTACTTATATTTAGTTCTTCCGGAAAAACGCCACTATTTAAAGCATTATTAATTAATTTAACTAGAATTTCAATAATACATTCTTGTAAATTTATTAGATCCTTAACAGTTATTTCATCAAAGCCAGGAGCTGCATCCTTTTTCAAGTCCAATATGATTTCCACAAGTTCATTGCAATCGGTAGGTTCAATGGCTATATCATTCTGAGATACAATTTCATCAAACAGTGTTAGACCAGTAGGTCTCATTATATGAATATCGTTGTTAACATCCTCAACAATGACTTCTCCCACCTTTGAAAAATAGTCATTTAAACCATTAACTATACCCTGTGGATCATAGATTTCAAGGTTATTTATTTCCAGACAATTTATTTCTGTTTCTTTTTTATTATTTTAAAAAAATCCGTTAACAAATTTCCATTGTTTTTTACTATTTGTACCTGTTCTTTCCCATCCTTTTCTAAAATATGCATTCTTAAGTGCTTTTATTTTATTATTTATTTTATTTTTTATTGATTTAAATTCAGCTTTCAATAAACCGTTATCAGGTTCCATTTTTGTTTTTTTTATCAATTTTTTATTAAAAAATATCTTCCTGGATAAATGCTGTGTGTAAAAATAACTAAAAGTTTACTAACTATTAGTCTTGGGTAGTTCGTGAACGATCTAGGTGGGAAGAGCACTTTTTAAGTTAACTATGCACACTAGTTCGCCGATGATCCCACTTTTAGTTCATTTAAGCAACTCATAACCTTATATCAAGAAAACCAAATCTTAGAGACAGACCTTTTTAGAAAATCCCTTTCACAACATTACATGCATATGTTTTAGTAATGATGAAGCTTTAATTCTGTAGTTAAATCAGGTGCTTCAATATGGCTTAGAGCCAGAGAAAAACAAATTTTTGATCGTAGAACACTCTAATGCTTCACATTGTGAGTTGCAAAAGAACAAAGTAGTTCGCAATAGGACTTTAAACTAAATTGAGTGCTCCTTGGTAAATAATTACGCCCAATTCTACCAGCTATTTCTGTTTAGTATAAGCTTCTATTTTGTTAATTTGATTTGATTTGATTTTATGATCTGATTCCCAAACATTTTTGTAGATCTCATGTAAGTCACTAAGTCCTTTTTAAACTTAGTAATAAATATCATTTTTAATGGAAAGTGAATTTTTTAGGATATGCAATTAAATGTTGGGATTGTCGATCAGATGCTGACTCCAAGTGTGCAGATCCGTTTGACAATGCTACATTTGCCATGACAGATTGTAACCAAGTAAAGGCAATTTCATATATTTATGACAAAGATAATTACAAAACTCAAAAATCTACAATGTGCAGGAAAATAAGGCAAAAAGGTAGGTGTAATAAATGGTATTTCCTTTTTTGTGAGTATGAATTGTAAGTTAATCATTTACCTAGTATCCTATTTTTCTGGAATATATTTGGTAATTGGCTAGAAAGTTGCCACAACTCAGATTTTGGTTAAGTTTGGTAAATGTGGTTGCTTTGGGGCGCTGATCACGAATACAAAAAAAAAACTTGACAAAAATGTTTCCTTTCCGAGATATCCATCATAAAACTTAAAAATTAGACTAACCTTATTTACACTATATTCGCCTATCTTTTTGTATACAGGGTGGTGCGATTTCGACTGTTTTAACAGGAAACTCGTATTTCCTGACCAGATAGAAAAAAATTGACATAGGTGTCTTGGGCTCGATTTTTGAAATTAGATGAATGGTGAAAACCGCATCCCGAAATCTCTATCGGTATCTGAGATATAGGGCGTTTTTCATTTTTTGGCCATTTTGAAAAAATTCGTAAGTCCGTCATTTTTGAAAACTTCCCAAAACGGTGTAAACATTCTTAAGGCACTTTTTTGAGTGGAATCCATTGGACTACTCAGATTTTTAAAATTATTTCTAGTTTCGTTGAAAATATATAAAGCTTAGTTTTTTTAAATATAAATCATAGTTGGCCATGATCTCAAAAAATTGCTTATTTTTTGCTCTTTCCAATGATATATTATTATTCATACTTATCTTTGAAATTGAGCAAGATATTTCAGTTTTTTAATTTTTGCTATAGTAGGCCATGGAAAAAAATCGGCACTTGTCAAAGTCAGGTAAATAGCATACCAGTTGTTTCATTTTTGCTAAAGTAGGCCATGCAAACATGTCAACTATCAAACACAGACTAAAAAATAATGCAATTAAATTACAAACTTTATATTTATGAACATATTATAATAAAAAATTGGCCTAAAAAATTAAACGAGTTTAAATGAAAACCAGAACCTATGGAAAAACTTAATTCAAAGTAGATGTTCAAAGTTGGCTCCTTCTTCCCTAATACATAATAAACACCTTTTATTCACTGCATGACAAGCATTTATTAGTTCAACAGGTCTAATCGCACCAAAAGCTTGCCTAGTCGCTACTTGTAACTCTTCCCGTGTTTCGATAGTTTTTCCTTTAAAAACTATATTTTTCAATCTTCCCCATAAAAAAAAATCTAATGGTGTTAAGTCGCAGGACCTAGCAGGCCATAGTATAGATCCTCTAGTACCAATCCACTTGAAATTCTTGATTCAAAAAATCAGTTGTAATTCGTGCGTTATGCGGAGGGCAACCATCTTGCTGATAATGGATATTTCGAGCCTGCGCTAATGGCAAATCTTCCAAAAATGGTGCCACATATGTTTGTAAAATATTCACATAATCTTGTGCGGTTAAACTTTCATTAAAAAAATGGGGACCCAAAAATCGACCACCAAAAATCCCAACCCAAATATTGAAACCTTGCCGTCCTTGTCTGTTTACGGGCACTATAACATCTGGGTTTTCTGTAGCCCAATAATATGAATTATACCTGTTATATATCCCTGAAGTATCTATTCGACTTTCATCTGTCCAGATAACGTTCAAATGGAAGTTATTGTTCAATCTGCACTGATTCACATACCGCTCACAAAATGTAACCCTTCTTTGGCAATCCCCATTCTGAAGATGATGAACTTTTCTTACTCTGTACGGTTTAAATTTGTGCTTTTTAAGGGTTTTTAAAACTTTAGTTTTCTTAACACCTGTTACCTCAGCTACCGATCGACGAGACGTGTTAGGATGGTCTAAAACCTCACCTAATATATTTAGTTCCTGAATTTCACTTTCATCATCAACTGTATACGTTCTTGGCCTCGGCTTCTTGAAACTTCCGTAATTTGTGAAATTTGATTTCAGAACTTGAAAGAGTCTTTCATCTGGATGACAACGTTCAGGAAATCTATTCAAATATAACTCACTTGCGGCCTCGGAATTTTCACCGGACAGGAAATAGCACTTTAACATGTCAACTTTCTCGTAATTTTCATACATTTTTGCTATCCTCTCAAATAAAACAGAGTTCTAATCAGTTACTGATAGAAATGATAAATTATTTACCTGACTTTGACAAGTGCCGATTTTTTTCCATGGCCTACTATAGCAAAAATTAAAAAACTGAAATATCTCGCTCAATTTCAAAGATAAGTATGAATAATAATATATCATTGGAAAAAGCAAAAAATAAGCATTTTTTTAAGATCATGGCCAATTATGATTTATATTTAAAAAAAAGAAGCTTTATATATTTTCAACGAAACTAGAAATAATTTTAAAAATCTGAGTAGTCCAATGGATTCCACTCAAAAAAGTGCCTTAAGAATGTTTACACCGTTTTGGGAAGTTTTCAAAAATGACGGACTTACGATTTTTTTTCAAAATGGCCAAAAAATGAAAAACGCCCTATATCTCGGATACCGATAGAGATTTCGGGATGCGGTTTTCACCATTCATCTAATTTCGAAAATCGAGCTCAAGACACCTATGTCAATTTTTTTCTATCTGGTCAGGAAATACGAGTTTTTTTACCCTGTACAGTTTTTAATTTTTACACTAAAGTGGCACACAGTATTTTATAAACACCTTTGAAAAACCTGTTTTTATGTTTATTTTACATTTTTTTGCATTAAATTGCAAAGTTTCAATTTAAAATGGGGGCCATGTTTGCTGAATACCTAATTCCGTAGTGTATTCATGGTTGCGGCGTTTGAAAGTGAAGGTTTGCAATTAAATGAAAAATAGGTATAAAATAAATATAAAAACAAGTTTTTAAAAGGTTTTTATAAAATATTGTGTTCCCATTTAATGTAAATAATTTTGTGCAAAAAAGGGAGGAATAGTGTAAATAAGGTTTATTTTGATTTTCAAGTTTTATGATAGATATCTCAAAAACGAAACATTATCGACAAAATCTTTTTTCATGTTCGTGTTCGTGCCCCAAAAAAGCTCCGAATACCAAATTTGGTCAAAATCCCTTTTTTTTTCCCTCTTTCTCTCCTTAATTTATGTGGAGAATAATTAACAAAGGCAAAAATTAAGCTTTATCTTCTTTTTAAATTAAATATCTATTGTTCTTTAGAATTGTTTGCTTTTTAGTTGTAAAGGATGCAAAATAAAATCTCTGTATTTTATTTACTTTTTTTATTATCTTGGGACAGTCCATGAAGGCTGATGCCTAAGTACTAACGTACCGTGGGTGTCTTAAGTATGGTTAGAGGGAGTTTGTTCACACGGGACTTAAATATTTGGAGATTGGGAGGAGAAGGAAAAACTTCTGCGGGCAGCAGGTTCTATAGTCTTGACACTCTAGGGATGAAGGAACGAGGAAAGTAGGAAGTTCAGGGCCTCTCTAACTGAATTGTAAAAGGATGCATAAAAGTTGCACTACGTGTTGCTCTGTTGGGGGCTGCCAGAGAAGGAATTATACAGGCCAATTCCTCGCAAGAAGAGGAAGCGTTTCTGTGAGCGTTGGATCATTAATAAGACGAACGGCTCTTCTTTGAATGGAGTCCAGAATGCTAAGTGTTGTAGGGGACGCCATTCCCCAGACATGAGAACAATATTCTAAAGAGGGTCTTATTTGGGATTTTTTTTTATCTTTGTGAGAGCTCACAAAGGATTTTTCATATACATATATAATATATGCTAGACATATACATATATGTACATATATGCTCCTAAGTACCAGAGTACCGTGAGTGCCGGGTTTTCCGATGTTTAACCCATCTTTTTTCCCCAGTTCCGTCAACGCTGGCAATGTTTTCAAGTAAGTTTATTTTCTTATTTTATATAATTTCATAAAAATAATTATTTTATTATAGTACTTAAAAGCAAATCAATTTTCTAAAGAATTAAACCTTTTTATATCTTCTCATGTTTTTTGTTACTATTATTGCGAGAGCAGACTAGCTCTCCATAATAATCTATTAAAAACAAAAAATAAGTATAATTTAAAAAAAATAATATATAAATATCTTTATTCTGGATAAAAGCCAAATATTTTTTTTTAATTTGATCTTCCCAGAAATCAAAATAAACTATAAAAACCTATCTATATGGCTAAAAGTTTTATTTACTTTTTTATATATTTTTTAAATATTAAAGGTACTTACACGTGTACCTTCACCAGTAACTATTTTTTTAAAAAAGTATGTCAGAAGTCAATGTCAGTTAGTAAAACACAATTTTTTAGTTTCTTATCTGTTTTAAGTAATATAATAAAATAATTTATGTGCTACACTCGTCCGTCGATAACCAATAAGTTTGAAAGGTAAAACTTATTAGGCCTCAAAGTGGGCTAACCTCAAAATGGACATTTTTCCAAAATTCCTCCTTCTTGAAACTGATTACCATCAAAATGGAACATACACAGATTGCGTACTTATTTATTAAACGAATACACTAAAATTTACAAAAGTTTATTGCATATTTTTAGCAAAAAACACGTCAAATAAATTCAGTTTTTTATATTTTAACACCTTAATTATGAACCAGGCAACCAGTTATACCTCATAAATCTTCTTACAACGTACAGAAAAGTGGATTCATTTGAGATAATTTTTACCTAAAATGGACAATAAATTATTGTAAATTTTAGTGTATTTGTTTAATATATAAGTGCCTAATCAGTGTATGTTCCCATTTGTTGGTAATCGGTTTAAAGAAGGGAGAATTTTGAGGTTAGTCCACTTTGAGGCCTAATAACTCAAAAACCAGAGGTTGCCGGAAAAAACTGATTTTAGATTCGTGATCAGCGCCCCAAAAAACCCCTGTATGCAAAAATTCATGAAAATCGGCGTGGTGTCCGTAAAGTAAAATTTTACCGTTTGAAATAACATATATATCTTATAACGGGTTGCCAATGTTTTCAAGTAAATTTATTTTCTATTTTTATATAATTTCATAAAAATAATTATTTTATTATAGTACTTAAAAACAAATCAATTTTATAAAGAATTAAACCTTTTTATGTCTTTTCATGTTTTTTGTTACTATTATTGCGAGAGCAGACTAGTATAATTTTTAAAAAATAATATATAAATATCTTTATTCTGGAGAAAAGCCAAATAATTTTTAATTTAATGCCAAATAAAATTGGCATATGTTGTGCTTTCTCTGTTTATTTTGAGAAGCTAATGTACTCCTTTATTTAAAAAAAAAACTAAGAAGCAACCAATCACAACAACACCCAAGAGTAACAATCTGCCCTAACATAATTTAAAGAAAAGAAAAAGCATTTTTCTATTTGAAAATTTCCAGATTATGTTATGCTTATCCACATTTACCAAATTAAGGTTTGTGAGCAGGAGTATCATATAAATGAATATCAAAATATTATATAAAAATTTTTTATTAAAATTTTGGTGATAAATTTCCTAATAAATTTCACTAAAATTCTTGCCTGTGTAAAAAGCTAATAAAAAAATACCCGATAAAAACAGATGTGGTTCCAAAATGCTTTAACTCAAATCGTATTGCGATTTTGCGATATAAAAGCACTAAATGTTTTGATAGTAACAATAGGCGCATTTAGTGAATTTTTAGCGCTTTTACGCTTGGGTTTACTGACTAGACATTTTCAAATTTCATATGGATTGACGTTTGATATTTCTATTTATTATAAAAAGTAAATTTTTAATGAAAAATGAATTATTAATTGATATAACTTATTATTAAAGGCAGTAAATTAAGCGTAAATGTTTTTATTATATCAATTTATTTTTATTAAAAAAAATATTTTCTATATTTTCATGTCTTTTTTTTTGACATTTAAGGTACAAAATTAGCGATCTCCCATGTTTTTTGAAACACCCTGTATATATTTTATAGCATCTGAATAATTATTAATTTTTTTGGAGGTGTTAAAACTAACAAATGTTCTTTGGACTTTTTATATGAATTTTTTTAA
>JAHBCN010004868.1:0-59925 GCA_019359885.1 Listronotus oregonensis | reverse complement strand
AAATAATTGTTGCCATTATCGTTTTTTTTATATTTTATCATGAAAATTTTTTAATATTCTTTGAATATTTTACTTTAATGTAGCTTTAGTTTTAATAAATAGATTTTAACTGTATAGCCCAAAAAAAAATTCTCAAAACGTCCCTTTTTTTGCACGAATTAATGTTACCCCTCCAAAAAAATCAAGCGCATCAAAAATTTGGAGTCTCGAATGTCATTTTCAATATTTCTGCGAGGGGGTGGACCCTTTCGAAATGTTTTTTTGTTCGTAATTTTTGTAACTAACGTACTTTTTTTTAAAGATTGTTTTGTTTTAGTAATTATGGTTAGGTATAAGCAAATGACAAAAATAAGTTTAAAAGTAGCTATTACCGAAAAAAAAAAATAAGTAATGTTATAATATTTTAAAAAAGGAAGCAAAGAAAAAAAGTTGATTTGTTCAAGACCTAAGATTTATTATAAATTTTTAAAAAAAATGTAGTTTTTTTTTTATACCCATATCTAAGACTACAACGTATTAGGATTCTAAATATAAAATATGTTTTTAAAAATAAGAAGGTACCTACATATAAACCGATCCCAAAATAAATTTTATTTTTCATTTGAACTAACCAGTCTGGAGAATCAAGCTGACAGTTTTCTTTGGGAAAAAATATTTTTGTCCCACGAGTTTTTCGTATGAATATGACTCTTGGAATGTTTTATTTTTAAAGTACCTATGCGTCATAATCTTGATGCTTTTATTTTTGTAAAACTATTGACAAAAATGTATCCATTGATTTATGTTAGTCTTGTAACAGTTCACGAAAGCTTAAATCCTAAGTACTAACATACCGTGGGTGTCTTGGGGAAAATACAAGACAATTTATTGTTACATGCAGGTTTAAAAGGGGAAAATGATAAAATTTTCAGCTATTGCTCGTGGGGGGCAAGAGAAGGAAGGTTTATAGTCAGAATGAGGTCACTACTAAAGCCCTTTTTTTGAATTAAATCAAAAATTCAATCAATAATTGTAAGATAAGCCAATTACCATATAGGAAACTGTATTTCAAGT
This sequence comes from Listronotus oregonensis, assembly GCA_019359885.1. Taxonomy (NCBI): domain Eukaryota; kingdom Metazoa; phylum Arthropoda; class Insecta; order Coleoptera; family Curculionidae; genus Listronotus; species Listronotus oregonensis. Next base: position 58,872 of record JAHBCN010004868.1, on the reverse strand, counting down.
TGGGTCTGATTTAAACAGACAGAGGGGGCCGTTTTTATCAATTTTGGCGCCCTGGGCTATAAACCAATTAGCGCCCTAGGTTGGGCATTAAATTTTTTTTAAATTTTATTGCACTTATAAATAAAATTATTTTGTTAAATAAACTACGTTTCATTTTCGGTTAAAATACACGGGGCTTAAGGATTACAAGAATAGTGATGACAATCCCTTATAATTTTTTATGATAAGAAATAAAAAAGAAGAAGCGATATATTAATTTTTATTTTTATTTCTAATGTCGATAAATTCAATTTTATTTGCACTACAAATCATACCTAACAAAAATAAAATAAAAAATATTTATAATAATAAAAATGTTGTAAAAAACATCAAAAAATATGTTTAACAAAAAACATCTACATATAACTATACTAATTATAATAATTATATTATCATAAATTGAATTGATGTAAATAATAAACTTCTTCCTCGTTTCAGTTTAAGCAAATTTATTGATTATTGAATTTACATCTATTCTTTCTAAATAATCCGTTGCTATAGAATTCTAGATTCTATAAAATGTAAACGACTTTTTTCAAAGGCGGGACAAATAATTACAGAACGTCGAAATAGAATAAATTCAAAGAAGGCAAGCATGCTCATATTTTCAAATTTAAATGAAAACATTTAACGTTTTTGTAAGTACTTAGAATTTCCGGTTTTACGCTATTCTTTGTTGTATTTTTATTTAATTATTTGTATGTTTATTTTTGCCAGCTTTTCTTTGTTTGGTTAATTTGTTTGTTTTTTGTTTTGCTTTTTTTCTCTATCATGTTTATGGAAATAAATAAATATAATAAAAATTTTGGTATTTTTGCTCTTTTTGTAATAATATAATTTGTAATTTATTATAAAATACCGACCTCTAAAATGTATTAACTTTAAATTTAATAACAGCTTTTATCACATAGATAAGCTTTAATTATCAAATGAACCCAAGATAACCACAACTACTTAAGTTGCCGTTAAAAGAAGCGGTGACTTTTAAGTCACCGTCACCGATATATCGGTGACTTAATAATCGCCGTTAATAATACATGAAAAGTGTGAGCGCAAGCCACAAACGCTACCTCACTCAGCGGTCTTACTCGGGGTGTGCATTCACCCTTTCCCGAATTCATTAATTGAGATATGGAGATTTAAGCATATTTAAAAATTCCTCATCTTCACGTTCGTGGCGCCCTTTAAGTTTAGGTGCCCCTGGGCTGTAGTGTGTACAGGGTAGAAGTGAATGCTGTTATTTGATTTTTTTTATTTTTTTCTTAAAAACAATACACTACACAGAAATTAAATTTTAAATAAAACCCCAAATAAAATGTTGACTTATTACTTATTACAACCAGGGCTGTAGCTAGGCTGTAAAGCGCTCGGAGCACAAGTCAAATTTTGTACCCATTCTTTTTGTTGGTAAAAGATTAGACCACTTAAATACAATTTAATTTAGAGGTAAAAAATTTAAATGTATAGTAAGTACACAGCACAAAATAAACGTTCTGGATGATTAAAAAAATATATATTTACAAGAGCGTAACTTTTCTTAATTTTTATGCATGCAAAGGGCATGGCGCAAATCTTTAAGGTTAAGGGTTCTTTTTAGATTAGAGGACGTAGGTCTCAAAGGTCAGTAATGATGAGTTAGTAACATACTTTCGCTGCTCTGTTCTGGGTCTTAGTGTTTGTACATTTTTAAAAATTATTTTAACAGACAAAATCGACAAACAAACTGCTAAACGAAAACTGAAAAATTATATAATTAACTTTTTTAAAAGAAAGTAAAAACTAAATGTTTAAATTGTCAGATAAAGGATTGTAAATGCTGCAAATAAATTTGTTAAGAGACCTAATGGTAAGTTAAGGCCTAAGGAACTTGGGCTTAGCTGATGACATAAGCTACTATTGAGACAAAACAAGGTTTTTATCCTTTATATTAAGGGAATAAAGTAATAGTGACATTATCTGCAAATACAGATTTTTTTGCCAAACTGGTGATAAAAAATTATGTTTTTAATTAATAAAACAATTGTCAGTAACTAAAAGTTTTGGGGCAAATATTTTACAAAGTTTTCTTGTTCCAGGTGCAACTAGGAGGAAAAAATAAAACATAATATGGTTATTAAAAATACATGTACATACAGTGGATTTTTAATAATCCTTTAAAAATTATGTAGGCAATTTTTATAACTAACTTTAAACCTTTTCATTATTGTTTTAAATAATTTTACTTATATTTACACTTCATGAAATATTCATGACATTTTATTAAGTAAATTAGAAAAAATAAACATTATTGCATAAAATTTTTTATATATGAACTGTTACACTTTTTGTGGATGTTACGAAGAATTATAATTATTTTGGGTTTTTTTTGTTACCTGTTAATGACAATATTTTTTCATTGTTATAATGGTAAATGTCAATAAAAAGATTGATAAAAGTTAAATCACGTTATTTTATTTCTTAAATATATTTGGCTGAAGTAACAAGTTTCCACAGTCGGGAAATATAACAACATAAAATATAAAAACAATACGCTATGGTTGAAACCAAAGCAACAGTGGATTTCGAAAATAAGCTTTGCATATTAAATAGTCTGTACTTAAGTTTGGAGAATATGAAAGAAAAGTTGTAGACATCAGATATTTTTATAAATAATTTTTTTTCTAATTCATATAAGTATATTAAAGATGAACACTCGTCACTCGTTCCATGTTGGAAACTATTGAGAAAACAAACCGTATAAAAAAGTAAAAAAACGTATATTTTTCAGTTTCCGAAATTAACGTGTCTACAGTACAGAGTTTTAATCCGAATTAGAGAAATGTCCGGATTACTGAAGATTAGGCTAAAAGTACAAAAGTGCATTACATACATAACTTATGAAATATATGCACATGTATGTATTATATTTATATCTAACACTATGTCCTGCTTCAATTTGATTTATTACTCCGGACTTTTGTTGCAGAATTAAACTTACGTGCTTTCTTTTAGACATTGTTTTGAACTCTGCTACATACAACATTACGAAACTACTGCAGCAGACTTACTGAATGAGTTAACAGCGAAGGCCGGCTTTTTCGTGCTAGAGCCATCTGACAAGATTTAACTTGAAAATCCCAAGGGTGTTCGGATTATCGAAGTGCGTCCGGGCCCACTACGCAAAAAATCATCCTAATTACATTAGTTTATGTTTTCTTGTTCCTTTGTTACGTTAATAATCTTGAAACAATAACGGCTCCTTGAACTTAATAGTTTCGTTATATTTCCCTTAACTTAACAAAATCGTAGTTACGTTAAAAATACAACGTTCTAGTTAGCAAACTTACACGGCCTCGTTACGTATTTTGCATTGGTTGGGCCCAAGTTGGGGCTAACACATATTCTAAAACATCCACGTTATTTAATTTACATTTTAAAGATGATTTTCTAAGGATTTAAATGAGCGGTTTTGTTATGTTGATCATAAACACACTAGTTTTCTCTAACATTTTCGTTATTTAGTTAACATTAAAACACCTTTTGTGTCCTAAAAGTGTAGTTTATGGTAATAATACAGAATGTTCAATTGGGTATGGTCTTGAATCGTATTTTGTAAACTATTTGATTTACCCAGAGCTTTTAAATAAAAATTAGTATAATAAAAATGGCTTCAAAAGTCATTGAAAGTATTAAGTTGGCGAATTTATCACTAGGAGATGCACGATACCAAGTATATTAAAAAGGGCAAACTTTTTGTAAAAATGTTGATATTGAAATTAACGATCACGGATTTAAATAAAAAATAAAATTACTAAACGATTTTTAACGCCTTTCCCCAGATATTATTGTCTGTTAAACTTCTAGAGTGGGCGAAAAAAAAATTACTTATATGCAAAAACAGAACTGACAAGGTCCAACATATTTTTCTAATCATAGGCTGGTCCGAGGGCTGGTCGAATAAAAAAGATTTGAATAATTATCCTTTGTGTTTACATTTCGTAAAACTGAATATTCTTTTATTAACAATATTAAAAACTTGTTTATGTCAAAGTTTTAGCATTTTTTTTGTATAAAAATTAATGTTGCGTCCACTTTTTTTTTCATTAAAGATGCTACTAAAAAAATACAGATGTAAAAAAAGTTCTGATAAATTGCCTGCTAATTTTGATAATACCTTTTTTATCCACCCTGTAAGTATATTTTTCCGAGCATTTTTTTAAATTACTGTCATAACAAATACTCGAAATGTTGTCCGTTGGCGTGCATGCACGTTTGTGCTTAAATAATCCGATTTTGGCGCCCTAAACTAGCTTCTTGTAGTGAAGCGCAACAAGAATATCTAGGCGATGGTGCACTATTTTTTGTCCACCATGGGGCGGTAAACATTTTTTTTGCAGGCTTAAGCCACATAATGGGAACATAAACTGCGTTCCGAGAAAAGAAGGCTCAAAAGTAGCATGTAAAAGTTCTATTTACCTGAAACTGCACCAAACTATAACATTGATTATTTTATTATTATAACCAGAACTAAAAACCAAAGATTTACACTTCTTGTTTGTGCAGGTCCACCGCTTTTCGTCACATTTCAAGAGTTTTTTGTAAACTATACTTATAGTTGCTTGATTATCATTAATTACCCCATTTGTAACACCCCCACAGGTACTTATTTAAGATGTCTGGGAGACAGCTTAACTTCTAGTTACGATAAATATGCGCCATTTTGATGCCTTTAATATAAACAAAACCAGTGGCGTATACTGACTAAGGGGGGAGGGACTGAACTGTTTAATTTAAAAATGTAATGAAATAATATAGGTAAAAAATTATGGAGGTGTAGAGGAGCTTTCCTCGCCTGAGGCGGTACCAGCCCACTTGCCCTATAAAGGACTCGTGAAGTCTCAGGACGTTTCGAGTTCTGGGCGGTGAGTCAGTTTTCCTTCTTCCTCTTCCTTCTTCCTCTTTTAGTTTTCCTTCTTCCTCTTCTTTCTTTTTCTTTCTCTTTTTTTTCCACTCTACTAAAATTTGGAAAAAATGATGATGGCACACCCGAACGTAAAGTTATCCGGAGGTAAAATACCCCTCCATTCGGTTCTCCGGGCGAGGGGTACATTTGGGGGGCCACCATCGAAAAGTCTGATATCCTTCACAAATATATGTGGGCTTAACTCCAACGTAAACTCTGTTCACCATTATCTTCAATCCTCCAAACCCCACATACTATTTCTCACCGAAACCCAAGTAAGTCCCAAAACAGCAACCAACCACCTCCTTTTCCCAGGTTATGAACTTATTTCATCTTTTCGAGCCCATGGCGGCGTTTGTGCTTACGTTCGCAACGACCTGGCTTGTGCTAGGGTTTCTAACCTCGAATCGGGTGGGCCTGATATTCTTTGGCTTAAACTTTCTTTCAGATCTTCTACCAAATTTATCTGCTGTATATACCGGTCCCCGTCCGACAATTCCTACAACGAGCTCTTTGATTTCCTTTCAATAAAGATCGACAATATTATTTCCCAGTTTCCATTGGCCGAAGTAATCGTTCTCGGGGATTTTAATGTTCATAATAAGAAATTTGGCTAGGATCCACAAAAACTGATACACAAGGCAGAGTAGCAGAAAATTTCGCAATCAGCAACTCGCTCACCAATCTAATTATGGAACCTACCTACTTTCCTATTGTTCCCACCCATAATTCTAACCCCCTAGATCTTTTTTTTACTTCCACCCCCGAACTCTATCAAGCATCAGTAACTGCTCCCCTTGGTCGCTCTGACCATGGTTTGGTCACCGTATCTTACCCCACTCATTTTGAGGCAACTGAAAGCATGGCGCCACGAACCGTCTGGCACTACAATTCGGCCGACTGGGATGGTCTGAGAGATTTCTTTGCCAGCTACCCTTGGGATCCTACCTGCTTTTCTACTTTCGATCCTTCAGAAATATGTAAACAAATTACAGAAACAATTCAACTAGGCATTGAGACCTATATTCCCCACACTAAAAAGAACCCCATAACTTCAAATCACAAACCGTGGTTTTCTAAATCCTGTGACAAAGCCAGACTTTTAAAAATTCAAGCCCACAAAAAGTTTCTTCAAAACCCCAGTCCCGAAAATCGACAGGCTAGCATCGAAGCGAAAAATCAGTATAATCAGACTATCTCAGAAGCAAAAGACCGTTTTAACAATCGAATAAAAGATAAAGTTCTCTCTTGCTCAAATGCAGTAAAGCTTTCTGGTCCTTTGCGAAAAATATTAGTCAGAACTTTTGCACAAATTCTTTTCCACCCCTAATCTCCGAAGATGGAATTGTCTCTACCTCCAAAGGAAAAGCCGAACTATTTGCCAAACCATTTGCTGCCAATTCTACGCTTGATCCTCCTACTAATCTTCCCCTTCCAACAGTTGTCCCTGTTTCTCATAAAATGTCCGATATAATTTTTAAAGTTAAACAGATCAAGCGTATTTTTTCTTCTCTTAATACTAAAAAATCGTCTGGGCTGGATGGCATACCAGCAATTGTCTTAAAAAAATGTGCTCCCGAGCTTGCACCCATCTTAACTCGCCTCTTTCGAATCTCTTACGACACGGGCATTTTCTCGGAGAGTTGGAAAGCTGCACGTGTGCAACCTGTCCCCAAAAAAGGATCCAAAAGTCTCCATTCCAACTATAGACCTATATCTCTTCTTTCAGTTGTTTGCAAAGTAATGGAAAAATTCATTAATTCCCAAATCTTAAAGTATCTGGAAAAACATAAGATCTTACATGATAGACAATATGGATTCCGTCACAGTAGATCCACAGCTGATCTTCTTTCCTTTGTCTCACACAACTGGAACAAGTCCCTTGAGTTTCTTGGTGAATCCCAGATCGTTGCTCTTGACATATCCAAAGCTTTCGATCAGGTCTGGCATGATGGGCTTCTTAACAAACTTCCTTCTTACGGTCTTCCATCTAAGCTTTGCTCTTGGCTTTCCAGTTTCCTTTCTAATCGACGTATATCAGTTAGTGTAGATGGTCATTCCTCCAGCTTCTACCAAATTAATGCTGGGGTGCCCCAGGGCTCAGTGCTGGCACCCACGCTGTTTCTTCTACACATTAACGATCTTCTCTCTTCCACAATCAATCCCATTCATAGTTTTGCTGACGATAGTACCCTCCACTCTAGTATTCACTTTCCTAAGCCACCGTGTAATCCTGATTTCGAAAACAAGCGCAGGTCAATGCAGATATCCCTTTCACAAGACCTCAAATTATTTTGGATTGGGGCGCCAAAAATCTTGTTCAGTTTAATGCCTCGAAAACACAGTCATGTTCGCTGTCGCGAAAAAAGTCTGCAAATGCTCATCCCTTACATATGAGCGGCCAAGTTCTGCAGAACAAAGAGTCGTTTAATCTTGTCGGCGTTACTTTTGAGAATAACCTCAACTGGCACAAACACATTTTATCCATAGCTTCGGCAGCTTCAAAAAAGATTGGATTTCTCTTCCGAGCCAGAAAATATTTCTCTTCTTCCAATCTGTACACTCTGTATGTATCCCAAATCAGACCCTCTTTAGAATATTGTTCCCATGTCTGGGAAATGGCGTCCCCTATAACACTTAGCATTCTGGACTCCATTCAAAGAAGAGCCGTTCGTCTTATTAATGATCCAACGCTCACAGAAAGGCTTCCTCTTCTTGCCCACCGTCGAGCTGTAGGGGATCTGTCGCTCTTCTATAGGTATTTTCACGGCTTCTGCTCAGAGGAGTTGGCCAGTATAATTCCTTCTCTGGCAGCTCCCAACAGAGCACACGTAGTGCAACTTTTATGCATCCTTTTACAGTTCAGTTAGAGGCCCCGAACTTCCCGCTTTCTTCGTTCCTTCATCCCTAGAGTGTCAAGACTATGGAACCTGCTGCCCGCAGAAGTTTTTCCTTCTCCTCCCAATCTCCAAAAATTTAAGTCCCGTGTGAACAAACTCCCTCTCACCACACTGAAGACACCCACGGTACGTTAGTACTTAGGCATCAGCCTTCGTGGACTGTCCCAAGATAAAAAAAAAAATGTACATTCCAAAATGATTTAATTTAGGATCTTCGTGCCCCCCAGTACATAGTACTGGGGGTACATAGTACTGCTAAAACTTTGACCTAAACAAGTTTTTAATATTGTTAATTAAAGAATATTCAGTTTTACGAAATGTAAACACGAAGGATAATTAATTAAATCTTTTTTATTCGACCAACCCTCGGACCAGCCTATGTTTAAAAAAATATGTTGGACCTTGCCAATTCTGTTTTTGCATATTAGTAAGTTTTCGCCCACTCTAGAAGTTTAACAGACAATAATATCTGAAAGGCGTTAAAAATCGTTTAGTAATTTTATTTAAATCCGTGATCGTTAATTTCAATATCAACATTTTTACAAAAAGTTTGCCATTTTTAAAGTACTTGATATCGTGCATCTCTTAGTGATAAAATCGCCAACTTAATACTTTCAATGACTTTTGAAGCCATTTTCATTATAATAATTTTTATTTAAAAGCTGTACATCAAATAGTTTACAAAGTACGATTCACGACCATACCCAATTGAACATTCTGTATTATTACCATAAACTACACATTTAGGACACAAAAGGTGTTTTAATGTTAACTAAATAACGAAAATGTTAGAGAACACTAGTGTGTTTATAATCAACATAACAATACCGCACATTTAAATCCTTAGAAAATCATCTTTATAATGTAAGTTAAATAACGTGAATGTTTTACATTGGTATTCATAGTCGAGCGCCAGCGTTTCGCCGGAGAAATATACAGGAAAATTTTGAACCTACTCTTTCCAACCAATTAGAAGCTTTTATTTACAATCATCTCCATGGCAACGACAAAAATTTCCGGAAATATTCATCCACTAGCACTTTCGGCGAAATTACACTGGAAATTTCCCTGTCACATTTGAAACGTCAAAATATTCAAAATAATGACGCGGGAATTACAGTGCCTTATTTATGTAGAATTATTACCATTTTTTTTACTTAAAAAAGCATATTAATGTGAATATTTTTTGCTTATAAAAATAAAAATTTATGCAAATTTGATTTGTCAAATGTTTAAAAAATTATTTATTACATTAATACTAAATAAGAAATGTAATAACAAATGTTTGTAACTAAATTTAAGTGATGTTCAAATTCTAACAAAAGTTTTCTCGTTTTAATGGAGAATAAATAGGACTTAAAACTGAAATTTGCTCGGAATATTGTAAATGTCTATGTTTATTAAAATATATAAAATATTTAGACACAAGTTTATTTAATTTGAATTTAGATATTTTATTAAATTTACTTGAAGATTTTACTAGATATTCTTGGATTTTTGTAAACAGTTTTTTTAAGATCTTCAATGCATTTTGATAAATAGGGAAGCTGACGATGGTATTTTTTAATGTCTGAATATTCTTTGCACAAACTACACAATCCGTATTTTGTTAAGTCTAAAGCCATTTTTATACTATACACTAGGTATACTTTTTCTTTTGTCGATTCACTTTTTTAATAATTAGATAGTACCTAATAATCTATTTTTAACGTAGTTGACATTTTGTAAGTCTAGCGGCCATTACTACGTTCTTTTTACATTTCATGGCCGCCTAAACGTTTTTAACGCATCAGCGAAACAAGACATAGATAGGGCTTACTTCAGACTAATAATCAAAAGTAACTGATGTTCCACTAATATTAGTAGATTAAAGTTAATAAAAGATGGAAATATAAGATGCCTTTAAATTATTTATAAAGATTCTAAAGTTAGAAATTTGCATTTTATTTTACTAAGAAAAAAGCTTCATTTTGTTAAGCATAAAATCTTGAAGTAGGGTACTTAAAAGTCATAATTATCAAAAGTAAATGATGTTCCACTAATATTAGTAGATTAAAGTTGATAAAAGATGGAAATATAAGATGTCTTTAAGTTATTTATAAAGGTTATATGTAACTAAAGTTAGGAATTTCCATTTTAATTTACTAAGAAAAAAGCTTCATTTTGTTAAGCATAAAACCTTGAAGTAGAATTTATATTTTTATTCGAAATTTGTACTGGGTTCAAAATTTTCTTACCGAATATCCCACGAGCTTAAATTACTTACCGGAAATTTTTCTTCGGTCACGAATATTTTAAGAAAATTACCCTCGGGTAATTTTCAAAATATTCGTGACCTCAAAAAAATTTCCGGTAATAATTTATGCACTATTGATATTATAAGTGAAAATTTCATCATTTCAATTCATAGACGGGCGCCCGCCGAATGACGCGTGCGTACTACGGGCAATTTCAGAGAGATCTTCGGCCGGCGGGCGATTTTTATAATTTCTTTTTCAGCTTTTCATAAGACGATCTCCCGCCGAATGGCATATGCGCACATTCTACTTTTATCGGCGATTCGGTGCTGGCAATCGGTTGGTATAAAACGATACCAAAGAGTAATAAGTTTTCAACAAGAGGTGACAGTAAGACAAATCAAATAAAATCCAAGAGAGATAGAATTCGCGACCAATTTAAAGGGACAAACACGTGATTGTGATCGCGTCCGATATTGGCCATTAGGCTGGTAAGTGATCATTTTAAACCTGCGAGTCGTACGACGGTCGTAATCATTGTCTATCCTTGTTTACAGTAATAGCCATGACAAAGAGCGCACGTCACCTGGTTTGCACAATCTTTACATCGATTGCATTCAAATGGTGAAATTGCAAATGGCCATATCGAACATGTGATAAATAATAAACTGACGGCATTCAACCTGCTACCTGTGTTTGTTGGCTTATTAAAGTGATTTTTTGGTTTTTAAAGGTAATTCTTGTGATTTTTAATAATATGGATAGTGCAGATACTGAAAAACGATCTAAAAAGTGGTGTATTGTGAAGAAATGTAAAACTCATATGTGTAAATCAAAAAGATTGTTTAGAGTTTTATTTGTTTTTATTTGTTTTAGGTTTTGGATTAATTATACATACTTAGTCATTAGAAATTTTAGTAATAGGTATTTAAACGAAAGTATTTAGATTTAGATTTTTTTTGGTTAATTAAATTTTTGCAAAAAATTTTAATGTTTCATTTTTATTTTTTATTCATTAGAATTAAGTGGGTTCACGTTATTAGTTAATAAAAACTTTTGTGTAGTTATTTTAAGTTGCTGTTGCTTATTAAGATGCCAAATAAAACCATTATATTTTATTAGCTTGTGTTTTCTTTATAAAAATATATTTCTAATTTAGTCAATATCACATCATACACTGGTTCAACCACTAAAATTAAATTATTTTAACATATACTTTAGTTTTTTTTAATTGTTTTGCAATATGGTCCACAGTCCCTATACCGAAAATCAAAATAGAAAAAAAATCTATACATAATTAGAGCTTTAAAGCAAAGGATCTTTTTGAATAATACCCAATTTAACTAATATAATAATGTCTAATAGACTTGAAAAGAGATAATGAAATAAAATTGTTATTACTCCAAAGAAAATAATCTTGATAAAGGGGGCATCAAAAAAAATATTTTTATGTTTAATTTTAATAATAGATATCAAGCATAGTGGATACAGGGTGTCCCAAAAGTAATGGAACACAGAGCAACAGCAGATTCCTAATGTCGAAATATTGCAATTTACGTAAACTTGCTTCATCCGAAAGTTGATAATAACAAAGATACAGGGTGTTAAACTTTTAATTTTGTTTTCGTTTTTTTGTCATAATTCTTTAACTAAATGATATAGCGATACAAAATTTTGGATCTGGGGGTTTTCTGAGGCGAGAAATTTAAATTTGTCCATGTTTTTGATGTTGCTACTAGAGGGCGCCAGATACGGCCTACCTCACTTGTTTTAGATGTCATAACTTTTTTATGCTTGAAATATTGGCCTGTTTATTAAAAAATAAGTTACTATAAATCCCTTTGCATCAAAAATGTATACTTTATTTAAGTTTCTAGGAGCCACTGTTCTCTATTTTCTTATGAATAATGAGTTTTGGCCAATTGTTTTCATACTTTGCATAATGATAGTTCTTAACACGCTGATCAAAAGTCTTCCAGGGCACAAAACCCGAAAACGCTTCCAACGCCCCCAAAATCACCCTCAAAGGTCATGGGGTTTGGGGACCTTTGAAGGGTCAGGGGTTTTTGAGTTTTGTGCCCGGAAAGACTTTGATCAGCATTAAATATCACTATGCAAAGTTTAAAAACATTGGCCAAAATTCATTTTCCAGAAAAAAAATGCGGAATCCTTTAAAGTGCGTTTATCTAGAGAAAAAGTTGCCTAGGACTTAAATAAAGTATACATTTTGAGCAGATAATTTATAGTACTTATTTTTGCTAAACAGCTCAATAATGTAAGTTTCAAAAAAGTTATGAAATCTAAAACAAATGAGGTAGGCCGTAGCTGGCGCCCTTTGGTAGCAACATCGAAAGCATGGACAAATTTAAATTTTTCGCTTTAGAAAAACCCCCGGCCCCAAATTTTGTATGTCACTTAGTTAAAGAATTATCACGAAAAAACAAAAGCAAAATTAAAAGTTTAACACCCTGTATCTTTGTTATTACCAATTTTCGTATAAGGCAAGTTTACGTAAATTCATTATTTCGACCTGAAGAAATCTGCTTTGCTTGTGTCCCATTACTTTTAGGACACCCTGTATACCCTTAATATTTTAGTTTTAAAATACACCTTAAGTTAGTCATATATCAATATTTTTAATTATCAAATGTATAACCAAATTCAAACTTACTCAAAAATATTGAAATGAAGTAAGAAAATTGCAACATTGCAAAATCTGTAAAGACTAATAAAAGTCAGTGGTACCGGCAACAATGTTGCGACCAAAAAGATGGCGCAAGGTCAATGGGAGATGTCGGCGTATTCCTTTGATGTTTTGCCTAGTGTCCTCTCTTGTTGAAAACAATTATTACTCTTTGACGATACTCCGGGCGCGTCGCCGGCTAAAGTTTAGTTATGGAGAACATATTATTATATGAAGTTATGCGTTTAAATATCCTCTCTTGTATAAGGAACTGCCATTATTTGTAAAGGAAGTTCGATTACGAGGATAAAATGCGACGAATTAAGTTTTTAAATATTAAAGATTTATTAAAAAAAAAAATTAAGAACTTAGCTTGACAACGATTCTTTTTTAACTAATCAAACTGTTGCACCATTCGTCTAGAAAAGCCGATTATTTGTTTATAATATATCCCAGATTAAATGCAGCCACTTCACTTTGTTTATGTCCGGCGCTTCGCTATCTTTTTTCTCCGGCGGGAGACCCTCTGAGGTTCGACTCTGAAACGCAAGTTTCGGCGAGCCGCCAATCCTCCGCTCGCCGAAAGATGCTCCGGCGAGCGATTGCCCCGGAGCTTCTTCTGGCGGTCGACTATGAATACCAGTGTTAGAATGTGTTAGGCCTAACCAAGAAGTTTAAAGGTGTATGGAAGCCCAATACTGTAGAACAAAATTGTCCAGCCGTGCAGGGCAGCGGGAATCGGGGGGTCGGCAATGCGAAGTTTGCGCAATGAGTAGTGGGTCAGGGCCAGACTTCCATAATTCTTTGTTACTATCTATAAAGTTAACATCACCATATGTCCAATTTAAACATTCACTGTTTTTTTTTTGCACAAAATTGTTGGTTATTTAACGATATCACTGTAGAATATTTAAAATTATTGTGTAATATTGGATTTTATATCATCTGATATAATATGGAAAGAATACTTTACAGCCCTTTATTTAAATGGTTGATATTTTCGGGAGTTTTGTATTTTTACCAAAAATCTTTGTAAATAAATAAAACACGATTTTTTAAAATAAATTTTAAACTAAATTGTTAAATGAAATAAAAGTACCTAAATGTAAACCTTATTTCTTTTTATAATCCACAGAAACACACAAACATTGTGGTAATCATCTAAAAGATAGTTAAGATTGCCTTACTTTCCACTGCTATTTCCTATGAATATTTTATTTTCTATTATTCATAATTGATATAGGTATTATTATTTATTCGGTTACCTAACGTTACGTCTCATAAGAAACACCTAATTTAAATATAAGAAATACTTACCTAAAGTAAAAATGCCGGGTATGTTACCTTGGATTTGCAAGCCAAAACCATACAACTTCCAGTCATTTTGTTACGATATTAAGTAACAAACAATAAACACAAAATTATAGTCACAATTAAATAAACACTAATCACTAAAATAAAAATGTTTTTATCAATCCAAAAACTCCTGCAACCACAAAATATAATCACACAAGGCAAAACAACCGAAACTAATACGGCGCAAAGGGCACAAACCACAACGAAAACGGCGATTGATGAGACGACTACGCCAACGGTTGGTGGATGGTACAGCGCGGATATCATACGCGCCGCGTGCGCCGATGCATTAAAAAAGGTATTCCGGCTCTCATAAAAGTATAATGTGTTGCCTAACTGCACATTGATTTATCAGTGTGTAAGTGGGCAACACATTAAATTATTTCATGGAATTTTGTTATTGCGCAGAATCGGCAAGGCCAAGTCTGACAGTTATTTTTATACTGGGCTGGACATTTTTTGATCGAATGGGCCATAGCATTGGGCTTCCATACACGTTTAAAACTTCCTTGGGCCTAACCAATGCAAAATACGTAACAAGGCCGTGTAAGTTTCGTAACTAGAACGTTGTATTTTTAACGTAACTACAATTTTGGTAAGTTGAAGGAAATATAACGAAACAATTAAGTTCAAGGAGCCGTTATCGTTTCAAGATAATTAACGTAACAAAGGAACAAGAACACACAATCTAACGTAATAGGATGATTTTTTGCTTAAAGGGTCCGGACCAAGGAAGTTTAAAGGTGTATGGAAGCCCAATGCTATGGCATATTCGATCAAAAAATGTCCAGCCCAGTATGAAAATAACTGTCAGAGTTGGCCCCGCCGATTCTGCGCAATAACAAAATTCCACGAAATAATTTAATGTGTTCACTTAAGTATAATGTGTTCCCTACTTACACACTGATAAATCAGTGTGTAGTTAGGCAACACATTATACTTTTATGAGAGCCGTAATGTCTAAGGTTTTTGGTGCAAGGGCGCGAGCGGCGCGTATGAAACTATATCGGCGCTGTATCGTCAACCGTCGTCGTCTTCCCATTCGTCATTTTCGTTGTGGTTTGTGCCCGTTGCGCCGATTGTTTTGCTTTGTGTGAGTACCTATATTTTGTGGTTGCAGAAGTTTTTTGGATTGATAAAAACCTTCTTATTTTAGTGATTAGTGTTTATTAAATTGTGACTATAATTTTGTGTTTATTGTTTGTTACTTATAATATCGTAACAAAATGATTAGAGGTTGTATGGTTTTTTCTTGCAAATCCAAGGGTAACATACCCTTTTTTTTACTTTAGGTAAGTATTTCTTATATTTAAATTAGGTGCTTCTTATGAGACGTAACGTTAGGTAACCGAAAAAATAATGATATATCAATTATGAATAATAAAATAATAAAAATTTCATAGGAAATAGCAGTGAGAAAAGTAAGGCAATCTTAACTATCTTTTAGATGATTTCCACAATGTTTGTGTATTTCTGTGGATTATTAAAAAGAAATAAGGTTTACATTTAGGAAGAAATTAGATTTTTGGTTTCTTAAACTTACATTATCAACTTTTTAAGCTCGACATACTGTAGACACATAATATTTAACGGATACTGTTACAATGGATACCTAGGTACCAAAGGTTACTAAACATTTTTAACCACTGTTACTCTGTCTCATGAATGTTTGTTATTAGTGAAAAGTATATGCCTAAAAAGCAGTTATAAAAATTTTCAGTTTTTATTGTTCAACCAGAATCTTAGGATTAGATTAAACTCATTTACACTATCTTGCCCTTCTTTTATCACAAAATTGGTGATAAGTACATGAAACTATCATACAATGTTTAAAATTTATTTTAAAAAATCTTGTTTTTATTTATTTACAAAGATTTTTGGTAAAAATACAAAACTTACAAAATATCGATCATTTAAATAGAAGGCTTCTTTCCATATTATATCAGATGATATTAAATCTAATATTACACAATAATTTTAAATATTCTATGGTAGTATCGTTTAATAACCAACAATTTTGTGCAAAAAATAAAAAAAACAGTGAGTGCTTGAATTTGACATTTGATGGTGTCAACTTTATAGAGAGTAACAAAGAATTATGGAATTCGGGCTCTAATCTACTATTCATTGCGCAAACTCCGCGGGGCCAACCCCCCTATTCCCGCTGCCCTGCACGCCTGGACAATTTTGTTCTACAGTATTGGGCTTTCATACACCTTTAAACTTCCTTGGTCCGGACGCACTTCGATAATCCGAACGCCCTTGTGATTTTCAGTTAAATCTTGTCAGATGGTGCTAGCGAGAAGAAGCCGGCGTTCGCTGTTAACTCATATGGTTAGCCTGCTGCAGTAGTTCCGTAATATTGCGTAATATTTAGCCACAGCCCTACTTCACAAAGTGAAGTAGGGCTGTGATTTAGCATGTAGCAAAGTCCACAACAATGTCTAAAAGAAAGCACGTAATACATAGGTACATGGGCATTTATCCCATAAGTAATGTATGTAATGCACTCTTGTACTTTTAGCCTGCTCTTCAGTAATCCGGACATTTCTCTAATTCGGACACACCGCTTGCATTTGATTGACCGGAATATAAGTTTGTACTATATCGTGCATTGCTTGCACTATTAGCTCTACGTTAAGAGAAAATCTTCACCATTAATGAACAAATTCAGATCTTATCCTTAGTAATTTAAGAAGTACATTAGCCACAAATAATTTAGTCGATAAAACGATAAAAAATTATATAAAAAAACTTTTTACAAATCTTACTTAAAGATTTGTGTTTCTTCTAAATTCGGTTTTGCCCCCCATCCCCACAGTATATGTACTGGGGGGGGGGGAGGCACGAGCATCCTAAATTAAATCATTTTGGAAAATAGTTTAATTTTGTATCCATATTATTTTATTACATTTGTAAATTAAACAGTTTACCCCCTCCCCCACCTAGTCAGTATACGCCACTGGTTTTGTTTATTTTAAAAGTCATCAAAATAGCGCATATTTATCATAACTGGAAGTTAAACTGCCTCCCAGACATCTTAGTTAGGTACCTGTGGGGGTGTTACAAATGGGGTAATTAATGATAATCATAACTATCTAAGCAATTATAAGTATAGTTTAAAAAAAAACGCTTGAAATGTGACGAAAAGCGGTGGACCGGCACAAACAAGAAGTGTAAATCTTTGGTTTTTAGTTCTGGTTATAATAATAATAATCAAATGTTATAGTTTTGTGTAGTTTCAGGTTAAAAGAAATTTTGGAACCCGGTTTACATGCTACTTTTGAGCCTTCTTTTCTCGGAACTCAGTTTATGTTCCCATTATGTGGCTTAAGCCCGCAAAACAAAAAAAGGTTTACCGCCCTATGGTGGACAAAAAAAAGTGCACCATCGCCTAGATATTGTTGTTACGTTTCACTACAAGGAGCTAGTTTAGGGCGCCATACGTGCATGTATGCCAAAGGACAACATTTTGAGCATTTGTTATGATAGGTAATTATCGTATGTAGGAAAGTAGGTGCTACATTTTTTTAATAAACAGAAAAATTTGTTTAAAATGTAATTTTTTTGTACTTAAAATAGCTTGCTAACAAGAACAATTTCTCGGACACAGTGGCCCAATTTTTAGCAACAAAAAAAACATCAGGTTTATTCCTTAATTTTTAGGGATAAAATCGTAATGACCCGTAAACATATGTAATAGTACTTGTTATTTAGTGTCATTGTCATACACCTCCACTTTAATTATACTACTGCTGATTCATCGATATGTTAAAGGCTTCATTATTATTATTATTAATTAAATTTTACCAGTACCACCCATTCCTACACTGGACACGATTTCAGCATTTAGTACGTTGCAACCAAGAATCAAGTCAATTAATTTCTTATTTTAATCTCTACGGTTGACCTAATCGAAAATAGCATTACATCTTCAGATACACCATTAAGCAAGACCGTTACTTTACTGCAAAACTGTTATTGTTTGAGTAGGTACTGTTAAACGGAAGCACGGCCCTAATTAATTTCTCAGTGATAGCAGTACTTTTGCGGATTTTAAACAAGTATTTAAATAATTTACGTAGTTTTTTTACTATTTTTGCAATAAAATACCTTAGTAAAAAAAAATAAATAAATATAACATACAAGCAGATACTTAAATTTTAACTCTAATCATCCAATATAGGTAAAAAAGGAGTTGTAAAAGTCTTTTTGATAGAATTAAAGTAATTTGTTCCAATTAAAACAAAAAAAAAAAAAAGAAATCAAAGATATTTTAGTTCAAAATAATTATCCTTATGATTTTATAAACAAGTGCTTTCTAAAATTTAACGCGCTTACAAGTAAAATAAAGCTCCAATAACTTTTGTAAAATCGATTTCCGGAAAAAAACTTAAATAACATATTGTAGATAATTAAATTATTAATAACATTGCTCTTCTTAATAATTTTAATGTTACCAGTTTTTAAGATAAATGATAAATAATGTTTCAGGACACAGAGAGGCCGATGCAGCGTATGAGTCAGGGAGACGGCGTTAAGTATCGTAAGAGACACATACTTGTGAGCGCGCTTAATAAACAATTAAAAAATCTGTATAAACAATAAATTTTTCTTCAAATCTCAATTAGGAATATTATTAAGTATTGTATAAAAAAATTCTATGTTTTATTTTTTTTTCTTAATATATATTTTTCATGGGTCCAAAGTACCCAAATTTGAGATTTTTCGAACTTTGAAAAATTTATATCTCCAAAAATATTAACTTTATCGTAAAAAGTCATACAACCTTTTAAATTTGTATTTCAATAAAGATTATGAAAAAATTGTCCGGTTAAAAAATAACAATTCCTTGCAAGTGTTTAAACAATTTCGGTTTAAACAATAGGGCACCAGATGGCGCTATGGCAACATGCATTTATATCATCAGTAGGGCAATTTAAAGATGATCGTATAAAAAAATTGAGGTGTAATAGTTTTCGGTACTCATGCGCCGATTTCTCCCAGACTATTAGACAATTTTAAAATTCTGAGTATTTTAGGAGATATAAAAAAAACAACTTTCTATGATTCACTGACTAATCACGGGATCTTGAAAACTTCTTGACTTAAAAAGATAAAATTTGGCAAGGAGATATGAGTAGGAAGCGTCAGCCTAAAAAGGATTTTAGGCAACTCACCCCTTAAGGGGTAGAATAGGTGGTGAAATTTTATATGAAACCTCGTTATTTTTAAACTAAAAAGTATTGGCACGTAGGTTATAGATCAGGATTAAAAATATTCTGTTTTAACATTTTTGGAATTACATGCCTTCGGAGGTTAAAATGGGGATGAAAAAAAGTATGTAAAGAAAAATGAGCATTTTAAAGTCGTAAATACGGGAATTGGTAATTAGGCTCTTGATAACTTACAAATATAGAAAGTGGTAGTATCTTTGAAACTTTATCCCCTAAGGGGTTAAAAGGGCAATGAAAGTTTGTATAAGAAATTCGTCATTTCTGAACTTAGAGCTACATAAATGTAACCACTCTATTATTTTTCAATTTCTTAAGAAGATAAATTATTTAAATTTTGGCAGATTTGGAGATTGTTCATAAAATAATATTAAGTATTACCTTATTTACAAACGCCATTGATATTAAAAATAATAACAAATAAGATACGACCAACGATAGAGTGCGGGAAGCGTGATGTGATGTAACGCAGCGGAGTGGGAGGAGATTCAATATTTCGTAAGAACAGAAAAAAAAAACAGTCAAAATCGTGCGGACGAAGCCGCGAACAAAATGCTAGTTTTGGATAATCTCTATTTTTTTCCTAGCATTATTAAAAAATATTTTAAAACAAAATGCACATGTATATTACCACTTTTCCGAATTTTCGTTTCTTGACCATCATAATCAGCTTTATATTTTCCCACACTGGATTTTTACAGCTTTGGATGAATCCTTTCTTGCCCTTTTAATAATGAATTACAATATACCATTATATATTAAAATTTCAAAAAAAAATATTTTTAATCCTATATTTATACTATACTATTATTATATTATATATATATATATATATATATATATATATATATATATATATATATATATATATATATATATATATATATATATATATATATATATATATATATATATATATATATATATATATATATATATATATATATATATATATATATATATATATATATATATATATATATATATATATATATATATATATATATATATATATATATATATAAATACATATACAGGGTCCTGCAGCTCACCTCCCGTCTTATGTACCTCTTTTATTATTCACTGTAAAATTTGCATATTTTGCAGACGTTACCTTTAACCTACGGTGCATTTCATAAAAATAATTTTGGTTATACAGGGTGTCGCAAAAAAGTGTGACGTCACGATGGTGCATTTTTTTATATATTTAGGTACCTCTTGTGGTCAACTATCTTTCTCTAAAATTTTGTCAAAATCGGTTTAGTAATTTTAGAGAAAAAAAATAAAATATTAAAAAAAACTGTTTTGCACCATTGTATTTAAAAAAATTCACTTTATTTTTCTTATTTTAAATACGAGCCCCTGTATATTTTTAGGTCGTTAGATGTAGAATTAAAAAACAAACATTTTTCTAATTATAACCCTATCGAAATTCCTGACACATTAAAAGTTATTCGTTGAAAACTCATTATCGCATCTATTTTAATAGCAATAACATTGAATAAAAATGATAGGTGGCTATGAAAAACAATTTATTGACATTGGAGTTTATTTAACTTACAAAATTTTAGTTTGACATATTATAAAAATTCGAGTTAATTATTATTATTTATTAATTGAATTAAATTTATTTAAAAAAACCTTTAAATGTTAAATAAACCTAATTTTTAATACTTTCGGCTAACATTTATGTAACTTTAACCAATATTTCTAGGTAATAATAACGTTATTAGGAAACGGGAGGTGAGCTGCAGCAATTTTTGTCCCACCATGTGTAATACACATTACTAGGCAACACACATAACCATGTTTTTGGCGAATGCGCTCGGTAGTAATACAACGTTTCTAACTTTAGTTTTTGGTAGTTTTTAGTTAGACTACGTCTCCAACATTTTTTGGGTAGGCAATGAGTATTGGCAATTTTTTTTGACCCGACAGGAGACTTGAGTGGTTCCTTAAGGCATAAAAACTTGAGAAATTAAATATAAGAGTAAAAGATTCTTCCGTCAGCAAAACTATCAATTACACAGGTCCACAAAAAAAGTGGTGTGGGTGTCGGTCTAGGATTTTCTGGTGTAGTTTTTTCCGCTGAACACGAATCTAAAGTCAAAGTGGGAGGGGGGTCAAAAAGGAAAAAATCGAGAAAAACCCAAAAAACCGATACGGTACATTTAAAGGCAGAAACCTGCTACCACGGAATGTTTGGACAACTACTGTACTGTATAAACTATAAGAGATACAAAAAGTTCATAAAATACAAAATACAGCTTTTTAAACTGTCTATATAAGAAGTTGTGTAAATATTTTTGATAAAATAAATGATAAAGAAGATACAAACAAAAATGTAATTTTGAGAAATTTTGGTCCAAAATAGGAAACAAATATTTTTTATTATGGCGATTTCTTGGGTTTTTTTTATTATAAATTATTTATTTTATTTAGTTAAATTCTGAATCACTTAAAATTTGCAGACAAATTTCAAAAATTAAAAAAAAAATACATTTTTTCCAAGGGTCTACCTTGAAAAAGTCCTGAGAATTCAGATTTGTGATTAAAACTTGAAAAATATTGCATTTAGACAAAAAGGTTATATAACTTGAAATAAAGGTCTTGTAAAAATACATAAATTATGTCCTATAAAGTTTCGTGTATCTTTTAAAGTTTCTGGGATATTGACGTTTTAAATTAAAAAAAAAGTGTAATATCTGAAATACTGAAATTAAGCTTTTTCTTTATTATTTGCTGTTTGGCCCCCAATTTTGACTTTAGATTCGTATTCAGCGGAAAAATATATACTGCAAGCGTGGTTCTTATTTTGGTGGAGTAGAGTACGAAATTAGTTACTGTTTTGTAAGGGTCTCCACTTTTTTTTGCATCTGTGCAGTTTTTATGAAAATTACCAGATTTTCTTCCTTCTTTTTTTGGAATTCACGTGAAACACTTTCAATCGCATCTGGCACATTTTCACTCATTTTTGCTCAAATTGCCGAGAAACGAAACTACTTAAAGCCGACAAAAACTATTTTAAAATTTACATCGGGTTTAATCGTATCCTGCCATGTCAGAGGATGCATCATTTATGGTACTTAGCCCTGTTTGATAAAGATTCTAAATAAAATGTAGAGAACGCTACAATAATTTTATTTATGCTGCAAGTAAAGGGGGGAATATAGGCCCTAAAACTGTATTAAAACCGTTTCTTAATAAATAACACTTTGGCTCGTGTGCTCTTGCTTTTCAAATATTCTTGGGCAAATATAAAAATGTTTGATTGGGCTATGAGCCATCTTACTTGTTTTAATCAAATTATCAAAACGTTATAAGGGTAAAAAGTTTTTTTTTTTTAATCTACGACATTCTATATTAAAAAGACAAAAAAGAGTTAGAGGAACAAAAACATCATCATCAGTAATATGGAGTTTCTCCCGTAAAACATGTTCATTTAGTATTGTTAATCATGTTCCCGCGTAGGCTGACAACCTATTGGATACAGGGGGTAGCAATAAGGGGTGAAAGTGCAAAATTTTTGGAAAAAAAATCGTCATCGATAATATGACAGCCATTTTGGCCACTTAAAGTTGAACCCCTAAGGTGTCTAAATCCAAAAGGGCTGACAGTTAGGTGGATATCGAGGGCAGTAAACAATATCGGTAAATAATATCACCATGCATAGAAATATCTATATTTAATTTTTCTAGATAAAAACCGTGCCTTTGGAGTAAAAAAAATTATAAGCAGATTTAATCTCTTGTTTTTTTTGTCCGACGTACGGTTTTCACCTAGAATAATTAAATCTAGATATTTCTCTGCATGGTGATATTGTTTGTCGATATATTGTTATCATCATGCAGGGAAATGGTTTTAATTTTTTTAAGCGAAAACCGTGCATCGGATTGAAAAAAATCAAGTTATCAACTTTGCTTATAAATGATTGGGGATTTCAAAAATAATTTTTATTTAAAGGGAAATTAGTGACGTACCATCAATTTCTGCCAAAATAGGCAGGTCAAATTCCGTACGAACGCCACGTGGAAATAAAAAAAATTAGTATACTAAAAAATGCCTCTTGATACATAGTACATGTATGCTAATTTTTTAAAAAATATTTAATGTGGTATTACTGATATTAATAATAAATGAATTATTTTCCCAAAAATGTTGCACTTTCACCCCTTAATGACTCCCTGTATCCAATAGGTTGTCAGCATGCGGAGAACATAATTAACAATACTAAATGAACTTGTTTCACGGGAGAAACTTCATATTACTGATGACGATGATTTTTTCGGCTCTAGCTCTTCGTCCATTAGTTTAAACGGTTTTATTTTCAAATAACTATATTTTGTTTGTTAAAAATGCTGGTATTATTTTTTAAAAACTTTAGGGGGTAATTTGACTTACTTTTTGAAACCTTTTAAACAGGTGAGGCAGTAACTTCGTTTGGCTAATTACATTATCTTTTCTACTGTGTGACGTGATGTTACCTAAGTCTGTGAGCACACAGTTAAAAATAAATAAATAAAGGCGAATTTTTAAGTAAAATAAACACATAATTAATTGTTATGTTTAATCTTTTACTATAATTTTTATTCCCAAATGTAGTATCTTCTGTTTAATTAGAGATCAGAAAAACAAGAAGATGCCTTTTATAACAGTCGTAACTACATACGTAAAATATACTCTAAATAAGAAGCGTAACAGCGTAGGTGATTGCGTACCCATAAAAACTAAATCATCATTTATTTTTATACTAATTTCTAATAAAATTTTAATACCATGTAAATAGAGAAAGTGGACCGTTTTCCCTTAATTCATATTGCACTTTCCTAACCGATGTGAGTTCGTTTAACAGTAACATAGGAGTCTTCTTACCATTCATCTTTTTCTTTCTCATTTTAAAAAAGGTTTATTTGTCTCTTACCTTTGATTATAATACGTAGTAAATTATAATTTATTACTATGTTTTAACTTATGGGTAGATTTACATCAGTCATACGAATCACAAAGAACTTTGACATCTGATACTTCCATATACTTATAAAGCAATATACTGCTTACATTGACATATAATTGAAGCCAAGAAAGAGAGAAAGGCATATTCGACGTCCCATGTAAAAACGAATATGTCCATCTTAAGATGAAATCAGCATATCTGCGCATGCTTTACGGGCATTTTTTGGATTGGTGAAAGTTTAGACGATCGATAAGCCTTGTGATGACCAGCCAATAGAATGTTAGAATTTTACGCATGCGCAGTTGAAAGCTCTTCATCGTGAGATAGATTTATGGAAAATTTATATTATGTTTGGTAGTGCTATCTCTCTTTGTTGGCTTCAAAATATCACCACATAGCTTATGAGACGTTATCAGTATATTGGTTTATAAGTATATGGATACTTCCTCCAACATATAGGGCAAGTTCTTTATTCCATCGATAAAAAGTACGCTGAATTTATGAGAAGTTCTGATGGAACGAATTAACGAAATGTTTAAAAATGCTTTGCTGTTTGTTCTGCAACTGTCATTGCTTAGCTGATTGTTGTGTTTCTCTTCAGTATTTATTTATATTTTTTCCTTAAGTATTTTATAAACACGCTTTGATGGAATCCATCGCACTCTCTAGTGGTAGTTTAAAAACGGTTTGATGAATTAGCGCTTAATGCGCTGGATCCATCGATGCAATTAAAAACTTGCCCATAATTTAAAAAAGAAGTAAAATTAGGTTCTGAAGAAGAAATAAAAATAGTAAAAGCTTGACATAACAAGCAATAAGTCTTATATCGGCATTAAGAAAGTCCAAACAAGACCGACATCTCAATGCAATTTTTTGTGGCATATCAACTAGGCGGTTAATCTTTTTTGTTTTTTTAATATAGGATGCCATAAAAATTCAATTATTCCTTATAAAGTTTTAGTAATTGGATTAAAACTGGTACGATAGCTCATAGCTAATAAAACATTTTTATATTTATTTAATCATTGGGGTCGCTGCGAGGGTTACTAGTCCTAGAAGTTAGGAAATAAATCTGAAATTTTTAAGGCCAGCAGATATCGAGAAGCGGTTTTCTGCATTGTTTTCGGAAAGCTCCCAGAAAAAAAGTTTATATGTTGTGGTTATATCATTTTTTTAAAAATGCATTCTGGTGCAATAAATGCATTTTCCAATTGCATAATCACTTGCAATATTATAAGAACGACTGGAAACTCGGAAAAATTGCTCGAAAATCGTTACTCGGGGGTTTTTGGGGATGCCGAATTCAATGCTGCATTAGAATTACACGGGGGCGCTCAGGAGTGGCTTTGCGGGGGTGCCCGAAGGGTGATTGGGGAGGAAATGCAGCGTACATGAAAATCAGCCGAAAATCGTAACTCGGGGTTTTCGGGGATGCCGAATTTAATTCTGGCATTAGAATTACCCGGGGGTATAAATCATAAAAAAATTAATTTAATATTAAAATATATTACAATTGCTTTGGAAATCTTTTTTGCCTCGAAACTGGATTTGAAAAAGGCACCAAAGCTATTAAAAGACTAGAGTATCGTTACCGTGGGAACCGGCGCGAACAGAAATTTCCAATTAACCAAAATGGTACTTCCAACCAGGCCGAGGATAGTGACAAGGAAGAAAATGAAGAAGGGCAAAAAGATGAGTTTGAAGATGTTAAATATTTAAGTTAAAAATTGAACTTTATGATGGATAATTTAATATTAATAAAAAGTACAATTTATTATTTAAATAAAGTATTATTTTCATAATTTGTGATTTTTTTACTTTCTTCATTACCTTCCTCCGCAGAGCCACCCCCGAGCGCCCCCGGGTAATTTTAATGCCAGAATTGAATTCGGCATCCCCGAGTAACGATTTTCGAGCGATTTTTTCGAGTTTTCAGTCGTTCTTATAACAATGCAAGTAATTATGCAATTGCAAAAAGCATTTATTTCATCGGAATGCATTTTTCGAAAAATGGCATAACCACACCATAGACTTTTTTCCTGGGAGTTTTTTAAACACAATGCAGAAAACCGCATCTCGATATCCGCTGGCCTTAAAATTTTTTTTCCCGTCAATTTTGATCTAAATGCCCTGGACTATACTTAGAGAAGAAAGGCTAAATTGGCATGTTGTTAGATTTTCAAATTTGTCCAAGAAATATTTCTCTGTTGACAATAAAGTTTTTGGTATTTCCAGTGGTTAACTAATTTAACTGTTAAACTTATAAATAAATATATAGTTGACAAAGATTTAGTACAATAATGCATAGTATCCTTTTTTATTAGAAATTAGTTTTCTTGCTCTTAAGCTAAAAGTTTGTTATAAGGGCGGTATTGAAACTAAAGATATTATCAGTGTCTTCTATATTATGTAGTTTCAGATATCTACTATCCTTTTAGGGTCTCATATAATAACATTTTCAGTTCCAAATATTACTTACTGATGAACATTTACGCTTTGTTAAAATTATGTTTTTGTGAATTATATGACCTTTATGAGAAAGCTGCTACATTGGTAACTACTTCTAGTTGACTACCAAAACAAACATTTAAGCCAATTTAAGAATTTACTCTGACAAACATTATTTTTACTAGAAAAGATCTTTACCTCGAGTTTTGTAAAATAGCACCAAAGTGTAAAGATTTTTTGACAGTAACACAAAAATGTAATATTCTGTTAACTTTGCTCCACCTATTCAAAGGCTAATCTAACTTACGAAAGAACCATCTGCATAAGTAGAAAATATGGATAACGATAATCCAAGAGTAAGACCAAAGAAAAAGATGAAACAATAAATCAGACTATATGCGAGGAGGAAATTGATTTAATTGAAGCTAGGTTTAAAAACAACCCTAAGGAAATGTTTTAATAGACGATGATTTTAAATTCGTTTCCTAACTTAGTACTCTTTAGCCCTGTAACATTGACGCGGATTCTTTTAATTAATATCATTAGGGTTAGTTACCTTAACTTATTTAAAACATGATTTAATAATTGATCACCGAACTTTGGTAATACCGGAAATTTATATAATAAAGATGAAAAATTTTCTGCAAATACTTGGGTATATAAATTTAAAAGTGGCCCAATAAATTAACAGACCTACACACACAACCTCAGATAAACAAGTTTATGCAAAACCATGTTCCTGATCCATGCTAGTAAAAGAAATTTTCTAGAATACGAGCCAAATGAGGAAAATAAGGGTATCTAATTCTTGTTCAAAATCAAACAGAACAGAGCCTATTATGGAGGAACGTGCAAAAAAACAAAAAAACAAAGAAAGAAGCAGTTTTGAATTACCAAAATACAATATCCTCATGATTATGATTTTAGTTGACAGTAAGTATAGGTGGTTCGAAAAAATTTTTGACTTTAAAGGCAGTATTTTGGGGTTATTGTCTGCATGGTCTGAAACGAGAGGTTACCAAATTTTATTTAAACTGGTATTACACAAGGTTGGTGTTAAATTTACATTCCAGAACATTCGAAAACATTGTGTCTAATAAAGTACCTAATAATAATAAAAAAACAAATTTGAATTTTTTGATCCTTCAATTAAAAATAATTATTGCCATATCAATTATTCTTTTCAACATTCTTTAACAGTTACATATTTTTTATATTTTTGAAACTAAAATGATAAGCGCAAAAAACTTAATTTATCGAATAATTTGTTTAAACACCATAGTTTAAATTAAAGAGGTATAACCTAGATTATTAGAGGTATGAATTTTATTTTTGAACAATATATCTTAATACCATTTTGTTCTGACGATTTTTCCAATTTCGTAACTGATCCTGTATTATACCAATTTAGTTAAAATTTGGTGAACTGCCATTTCAATATAAAAACACTTATATAAAATAAAGGCCAAGCTCCTACCCAAAAATCTCCACCGCTTAAAGTACTGAGATTTAAAATTAGACATTAATCTGATTGTAAGCTAATAAAAAATGATTGTTCTAAAATTTAAAATGCAGGCAATATTTTATTTACTAAACAAAGAAAATTGCTACATTTTACTTAGCAGACCCCAAACCAGGCGCGATTTAAGAGTCAATAAAATGTCCATTTTAATGTCATATTTAATCTACAGGTTAGGTTCTAACTACTGAGCAACAAGGCATGAGATCCCCTCCCCCCATTTTTTCCATTCAATGAACTCAGAAAAAAGCGAAGAGATCCCACCAAAAACCGACCCAGTTTCTGTTCGAAAATCTCCGCCTCCTTTAAGTACTGAGATCTAAAATTAGACGATTATTTTGTTCCACTCTTTTCTGACAAGTTTTTTTACTGATCTGTCAGCAATATTCATTGTTCTTTTTTCTTTAAAACAGGTGGTTTTTTTTTATTAATACAGAGAGATCAATTAAAAAGCTTGCCAAGTCAAAGAAGAGTAAAATAAAATTGTGAACAGAACTTGATCAAATTCTTTATTTCAGTACTTTAGAAGGCGGGGATTTTTGGAAATTAACTTGTCCTTTATTTTATATAAATGTTTACCACTGACCTTTATATGGACCGGTAAAGGGTATTGTATGCGCGGTTCAAAAGTTGGATTTTATGGGCGAAAACACAATTTTTCGCCCACATGCCGTGGCTGTAGTCATCACTTAGGGTCTTAAATCATGCGCAGAACGGACTAGCAGATCGATTTTATTTTCACATTTGTCGCCGGCCAGTTCCGTACTTTGTCAATTTGACGCGGTTTTGCTAATATTTCGCCTTGTTTAGAATTTGACCGCTTGTGTAAGATTTTTTAGTTTTTGGCCTGACTGATTTAGGGATTTGTAATAGAATTTCTATATAATTATAGATTCTAAACAAATTTTACTGTTTTATCGACTTTTTTGTGTTTTATTAGACTAAAGTGGTTGTGTATTTTTTATTTAAAAAAACTAAAGTTAGGAGGCTATTTACTGGTATTTTTAATTTGTAATAGTATTAACATATTAAATCTGGAGTAATATTTTATTTTGTATAGTATGTCAAAAATTTCAGAATTTTTTGTAGTTATTTCATTGACCAAATTAACTTTTCTAAAAAAAATGTTTTAAAACCATTACTTATGTTAAATAAATGTACTCCTATAAAGTCTTAAGTTTTAATTTTCTTGTTTAGGTCAGAATTATTAATGTTCCACATAGTTCTTTCCAAGAAACAACTTTACATAGGACGTGTTAATAAGTCACGAGGTTTATTCTGTCATATACAAGAACTATTCTGTCATATAAAAGACTTATAAGAATTCGGACCTTACTAAAATATGTTCATTTTCGTGTGAGAATGACACTTGAACAAAATATATATTACACTGGTTAAAAAATGGAGAATGCGACTGAACATGACTCTTGTGGTTTATCTAAGATTTAACTTTTTGTTTCATCAATACGTATTTTTGTAACACAATCATAATTGAAAAAACTTCACTATAATTGTTTACTTCGGATTAAAAAAATCTTAACAAAAAATTTATTGCATTCATCTAAAAAGTCAGTAACCATGGTTACAACATAAAACGTATTCCCTTGGAGCATAAACCTACTAGAGGCACGTACCCTTGCCGTTTGAAAAGCGAACCTTTCTGCAAAAAAAAAAGAATAGCGCTATAACCTTTTTCTTTCTCCAACCTGCTCATTGGTAGGCGAAAGGAATATATATACCCCGCTCTGCGTGCTGATTGGTCGGTCTTTCCGCGTCGATCAATTGGCACGTTGGAGTCACGGAGAAAAGTTATACTTTGATTCTTTTTCCTCTCTCGCACTGCCAAACGGCAAGGCTGCCTCTAGTAAATATATGCTCGTTTTGTATAAATACATTTAAGATGTTTATATCCTTTCCTCGCTATCGAAAACATAAGTCTAAGCAGGAAAAGAGTTAACGTTATTTGTACCAACATTTTTTACCCTTCTGTCTATAAGATTGTTCCAATCTCACAAAAAACCGTTTTTCTACTCCTATATTAGTAAGAACCTAATTACACACCGTCTACTTTATCAGTAACTCTCTAATTACAAACACTATACTGTAAGAAGCCAAACTGTGCGTAAGGGCAGTTACGTAATTATATATTACGTAACAGTTCCACAATCGCATTAGCCGCGAGCCCCAAAATCTTGAAAACTTTCAATAGATTTTACGTAAAGCTGGCTATGAAACAAATAGCATCGCCTTGACAACGCAAATGTTTGTATTATTATTTGTATTGTTACTTAAAGTTTACATAATCTTCTGCTTTTATTTATAAAAAAACTAAACATAAAGTCGTAGAAAAAGTATAGTACACAACTCGAGTGGTAAGCCCATTACACACTCTTTCGAATTACCGTACTCGCTCACGCTCGTACCGTAATTTTCGAAATCGTGTGTAATGGGCTTCTTACCACTCTCGGTATGTAATATACTATTATTGTACTGCCATATGCAAGTCCAGTCAAATACACGACAAGTGACAGTGTATTACACGATCCCTTTACTGATCCCCAACCAACGTAAAACCCTTTAAACATACAGAAAGCGTTTAAACTTCGTCGTTTCTGAACTGACATAAAACCGTGTAATGTCGACAGTTACGTGTTTAATTTTTTCTAAATCCGGCACTGGTCCTGCTTTTTAAATACGCATGCTAAATGACACGTTTGTTTAGTGCGCGCTAGCATAAACTTGCCATAAATGCGATTAGTCATTATATATCTAAAGTTAGGTTATCTATGGTGTTTGCTAAGACAATATTTTTTTTATAAGGCTGCAATCAGTTTGCAGACTTCCAAAATACCCCCCTAAATAAACGATATTACCACCCCTGTTTCAGGGCCGTTCTAGTAAAAACGTGCAGTTTTTAGAATTTTTTCTACTTACGTACCAAATTTCAAGTTTCTACTCCCTTGGAAAGCGCCCCGTAAGTTTAATGAGTCAAAGAGTCAGTCAGTCAGTCAGTAGTAAAATAGGCGATTTTCAAAATCGAGTATCCTAGAAACCATTTGACATAAATTTCTCAATTTTTTTACAGGTTATTTAAATACTCATGTGAATTTACATAAAAGTCCGATTTAAAGTTGAAAAGGCCAACAGCATCATCAGCATGCGTTGTTTTCTCTCACTTTAAAATTATTTCCGTTCTCGTCGCCCTGTTCCAAATTTAACAACGTATGGGGTATGGGGGGTAGAGAGAGAAAGGCTTAATCGCGGACTCTTTTGGTATGACGTTCCTGGCTTTTCTTCTTGAAATCGGACTCTACCAAAATTC
Organism: Listronotus oregonensis; assembly: GCA_019359885.1. Lineage (NCBI taxonomy): Eukaryota > Metazoa > Arthropoda > Insecta > Coleoptera > Curculionidae > Listronotus > Listronotus oregonensis. The sequence goes on along the minus strand of JAHBCN010004868.1, from coordinate 27,238 downwards.
ATATACCTTTGTGTGGAACAATAACGAATGTTGCATAGTTAAGGCTTAACTTTAGGAGAAAATACCTTACGATGGTGAAGTATATTTATTACAAAAAGTGAGGGGGACACTTAACTGTTAAGTTTAAAATTTTTTGAAATATATAATTACATCACTTATATTATTCAATACAAGTGATGTAAACATACTCACAAGGTCACCTCCTACTGTTTGAAGTTAAATAAACAACGATGTTAACTGGTCATCAGCCTGTGGTGAACGGTATTTTGTTTTAGACATCATCGCTAATAATAAAAAAATTATTTGTTGAGCATTTAACTTTTCAGCTAATTTATTTTATTTAGATCCTGGTAAATATTTGGGGAACCACCAATTTATTTGGCAAATTATATAATTTACACCACAGTTTGACATACCAGTAATAACCTAATTATCGTTGCCATCATGTTTAAAAAATGTTTTTTTGTAAAGTGTCGCAAACTTACTTATATTGCGTGATTTAATTATCACATGACGATTATTGACTGTTTTTCCTAACCATATTAATTTTATTCTTACCACCAAACAAATTGCCCCATTCAGGGCCGATTCTAGAGGGGACAAGACGGTGGGTGCACCGCAGTTGGGCGGCCAAAGTATCATAAGTAAAACAAAAAACTTGAGTAAACAATACCACCCTAATTGGCCTAACCAGTACATAGTAGGCCCAACAACACTGCAAAAACCAGTGGCGAATTTACACAGTACAATTCGATATCCTAATTTACAATCACGTTAATTACAATTTGGATATATTTCTGAGATAATAAAAGCTCAAACATAAATTACTATTATACTATGGCGGGGTAAGGTATGCCTTAATACTACTTACACAATATTGTACAATCCGGCTGATGATGACGATGAAATTTAATTAATTTGGTTATTAAAAATACCTTTTTGTCCGATTTTCTATCCGCAAACTTATCAATTATATTGTCGTATGAAATCCTGTTCATTAGTTCTGACTATGCACAAAAGGGCTAAGGTGTTTAGCTTTTCTTGGCTTAGGGTAGATCTTGCAAAGATTTTTACTCTTTTAAGCAAGAAAAGCTTCTCTCACCCGAACAATTAATTGCTGGTGTACATAAAGCCATGCTAACTGCTACATCCATTTTGGTCAGAAATGAAAACTTTTTATTGGACCTTTTGTCCTTGTATTACATAACACTGTTTAATTACATTTTTTTTTAATGCGTTAAAAATGGAGTGCTCAGCTTTTAAAATGTGTTTTATGCACGCAAACCTGTTGAAAGTCATCATGTTTACTATATTGTACATTTTTAGTTAAAAAATTGGTATATAAAAATCGTAAAATTAAAAATAAAATTTTTAAAAATATTTGAAATAGTTTTTACAAATACGGAAGTACGCAACAAGGCCCAATTGGTCAAAGGTATTAGGATAAATAATTATATAAATATAAATTATAAACTAATTATCATTTTATAAACATTTCACTTTGTTCGTTCCTTCAGCCCTAGAGTGCCCAGAGTATGAAACCTGCTACCCGCAGAAATTTTCCCTTTTTCTCTAAATCGCCAAAAATTGAAGTCTCGTGTAAATAAACTTTCCCTTACCACACTTCATACACTCGCGGTACGGCCTCAGCCTTCGTGAACTATTCCAAGATAAAAAAAATCTAATTCAAATACGAGTCAGTGAGAACGAGAAATGTGTTAACGCCAAGGAAGTTTAAAGGTGTATGGAAGCCCAATGCTATGGCCCATTCGATCAAAAAATGTCCAGCCCAGTATGAAAATAACTGTCAGAGTTGACCCCGCCGATTTTGCGCAATGACGATATTCCACGAAATAATTTAATGTGTTGCCTACTTACACACTGATAAATCAGTGTGTAGTTAGGCAACACATTATACTTTTATGAACCTTCTTATTCTAGTGATCAGTGTTTATTAAATTGTGACTATAATTTTGTGTTTATTGTTTGTTAGTTTTAATATCGTAACAAAATGACTAGAGGTTGTATGGTTTTGTCTTGCAAATCTACGAGTAACATACCCGGCATTTTTTACTTTAGGTAAGTATTTCTTATATTTAAATTAGGTGCTTCTTATAAGGCGTAACGTTAGGTAACCGAATAAATAATAATATATCAATTATGAATAATAGAAAATGAAAATTTCATAGGAAATAGCAGTGGGAAAAGTAAGGCAATCTTAACTATTTTTTAAATGATTTCCACAATGTTTGTGTATTTCTGTGGATTATTAAAAAGAAATAGGGTTTACATTAAGGTACTTTTATTTCATTTAATAATTTAGTACATTCATTTAAAGGATCAAAATTATTAATTACTGGGCAGACCAGACAAATTTTAATATATACAGGTCCCTCTAATTGAATGAAAGAAAGTACAATTTTATGTTAAAGTTTCTTTTTGCTTTTTCTGTATTTGTTTAAAAAGAAATTAGATTCAGGTGTCTTAAACTTACATTATCAACCTTTTAAGCTCGACATACTGTAGACACATAATATTTAACGGATTAACGGTTACTGTTACAATGGATACCTAGGTACCAAAGGTTACTAAACATTTTTAACCACTGTTATTCTGCCTCATGAATGTTTGTTATTAGTGAAAAGTATATGCCTAAAAAGCAGAGTAATAAAAATGTTCACTTTTTAATGTACAACCACAATCTTAGGATTAGATTAAGCTCATTAACACTATCTTGCCCTTCTTTTATCACAACATTGGTGATAAGTACATGAAACTATCATACAATGTTTGAAATTTATTTTAAAAAAAAATCGTGTTTTTATTTATTTACAAAGATTTTTGGTAAAAATACAAAACTTCAAAAAACATCGACCATTTAAATAGAAGCCTGTAAAGTGGCGCCATCTATTTTTTCCATATTATATCAGATGATGTAAAATCCAATATTACACAATAATTTTAAATATTCTATGGTAGTATCGTTTAATAAACAACAGTTTTGTGCAAAAATAAAAAAAAAACAGTGAATGCTTAAATTTGACATTTGATGATGTCAACTTTATAGATAGTAACAAAGAATTATGGAGGTCCGGCTCTGACCTACTATTTATTGCGCAAACTCCGCGGGGCCAATCGCCCTATTCCCGCTGCCCTGCACGCCTGGACAATTTTGTTGTACAGTATTGGGCTTCCATACACCTTTAAACTTCTTTGGTTAACCCTGAAAGTATCATTCGCAAAATAAAAAAAAATGTATTTAAGTGGTGAAACATATTACATGTTAAATTGTTTGCATGGACAGACCTAATAATATTTAGGAAGATAAATATGATTTTTTTAAATTTTTCTAGAACACAAAAAAAAGCCCGCCCCTAAAATCTGTCGCCCTAGGCTAGTCAACGTTACCTAATATTCATCCTTGTATAAGTAATTAGTTTTAAATCAAAACAAAATACTAGACTCCCTTCAGGACTAATTGAGAGAACCTATTATATTTAAGAGCGACATGCTTGATAGCTCATACATGTTTTACGTTAAAAAGTGTGAACGTTGCTGCTGACAAAAATAAAATACCTACATATTTATTTATTACGACATATTAAATTAATAATAACTATTTTTTAAGTATACTTACCATAAATGTAGTAAGTATACAGTGTATCTCCATATAGGTGAAACGACTCCTTCAAAAGGCAAACATGTTTTATTTAAATTTTCATTTTTTGGCCTTTAGTCCTTCTTGGTTAACGACGAATTTCTTATATAAATTTAGTTTTGGAAAAACAAAATTTCCCTTTTGCCCGTGGCATATACGTCAAAAAGTTATTAAAAGAAGTAGTTTAAAATCTAAATCTACTACACCAAATTATATTATTTGAATAGAGAAAAACAAAATTTGTTAATAAACTTATAATTTTTTGCACGGGTATCTCCAAATACCTCGTTTTCGAGATACAGGGTGTCAAAATTTTTCCTGTACAAAATTTTAATTTTTTCGGAAACCAGCAATGCAACATAATTTAACTCGGTGTGAATTGTTCAAATAGTCAGCTAGTAAATAGTGCTTCATTTATTCAATGATATAAAGTTTCAAAAAGATGTTTTCCGGTATTTCACAAACAAAATTACTTTTTTATGAAGAACATCAAAAATACTTTAAGTTATTCTTGTATAATTTCACAAAAACGTAAAGATACCATGGTCAAGTCTTTCAGACCTTCAACTTTTTTGTGGGGCTATGTAATTGGTATAATAAATGCAAACTGTCGGTAGCAGAAAGGATAAGTATTTACATTTTTGTTTTTTTAGTAAACAAAATTTAAAAGAAAATTTGGTAAAATGATATACCATAAATTCCTATACTATGTAGTCCACATAATTTTTCATTTGTTGGGTCAGCTTTTATTATTCTATAAACTAAGATTTTTTTGTCATAAGGTGACAACCTTTTACCATTTAATTAAATTATAGTATTTGTAACTATTTAATAGTCCAATCATTATAGATTTTTTTGTAATTAATGTTATGCCATGACTTCCGGAATAATCTGTAGACTACTAAAATCAAAAATCCAGCCAATTTTTTTTCAGGTAATATTTTTTAAACAATAATTATTAAAAAAGGGCCTTTTTTCATTTTTTTTAATATAACAAAAAGTACTGGCTATATCACTTTACTCATAAAAGACCGTGTGTAGAGAATTCAGAAACCTACAAAATGGTTTTTGAAAAATCCCGATCCGACCATTTTACACCGAGAAAAGCCGGAAAAATGCTTAAAACATGTTCTCCAAACTTATATGAAAATGTGAGATATACAATTTGTAGCTTTAGCTTTTAGGTCTGTTTTGAGCGTGTTCCGGCTTTTCCCGGTGAAAAATGGTCGGATCGGGATTTTTCAAAAACAATTTTGTAGGTTTTTGAATTCTCTACAAACGGTCTTATATGAGTAAAGTGATATAGCCTGTACCTTTTTTTACATTTAAAAAAAAAACGAAAAAAGGCCTTTTTTTAATAATTATCGTTTAAAAAAATTACCTGAAAAAAAATGGTTGGAGTTTTGGTTTTAGTAATCTACAGGTTATTCTGGAAGTCATGGCGCAGTCAGATATCTGTTAAAATTAATTACAAAAATGACTTTTTTTGCTATAAGGAATGGACTATAAGCGATTGGCAAGATATTGGGTTGTCATGCCTATATATTTCTTTGGACAATTTGAATACGGAATGGCACAGACAAAATGTGATTTTTTTTGGTTATGTGCTTTTTAATTTCCCACGCAACTAAGTTACTGATTTTTGTCCTTTGTGGCATACCTTTATTTTATGTTTATTTATAATATATTTAATTTTTTCAGATAAATTATTTGTTACATTCCCTTGTTTATTGTTAGATGTTTCTTTGTTGTAAAATTTGTGTATTCTTTGTTTTATTATTATATTAACGAGTTTTTTTTCAGGAAAACTGTGATTTTGTAAAACTCTCTAATTTTACTTAGTGCTTTGTTTCTGTATTCAGAAAATATTAACTGAATTGCCCTATCTACTGGTCCTATAATGGCACTATGCTTTTGATTTGGCGGGTGGTTTGTATTTTAATTAAGGTATCTTCCAGATAAATGAAATAAATGGCAGAATACATTTATTAGAGAAAGAAAAGACCTTATATGTCATTCTAAAAAAATCCTTAGTTTTTTTGCTATTTGACTTTGAATCTTTTAAATTTAGCATTTAACGAACAAAAGCTAAACATTAACAAGCCCTAGCGCGGTCCGTATTGGTTGTAGAGAAATTAATAAATACCTACTTAATAGTTTTTTTTTGGTTTTTTTACAAGCTACCATTTTGTTTTTTACAGTTTTTTTTGATAAAATGCATATTTTTAGAGTTATCGCGAAAACCATATCGAAACGTCGATTTTTTCGCTGAAAATTTTTAGTTTCAATCGCGAATAACTTAAAAAATATAAGTTTTACGAAAAAAAATGTATAAAACATTTTTTACTTAGAATTACTCTTTTCATCGATGCCTGTAGTTAAAATGTCATAAAAAAAATCCACCAACAAGATGGGGTGGCATCCACCCCCAGCATAAAAGCACCCCTCGGCATGACATAAACTTTGATCCTTGGGCTATTTCTCACCTTCTGTGAAAATTTCAGGTAAATTCATGCTGGAAAAAAAAATCCGAGCCAAAATGTTTCATTTCCTGTACTATTTACATTTTTGGATATCTGAAAACCCTACACACATAAATTTTTTAGCTGTCACGTTGGACAAATATGGTACCTTTAGACGCAAAATGTTTCCAGAAATCCAAAAATAAAAAAATATACCGGTGTCTGATTTGAAAATTGAAAGTTGATGACGTTTCCAATTAAACCGAAAGACACCGGATGTCACGTGACTTATAAAAAACGTTAAATTTAAGGTTGTTTAATATCCCAATATTTCATTTTTCTATCTTGAAAAATTCAGAAAAAAAGAGGGTGAGCCAATGCTCCTGGATCACCCGCTATATTAAATTAATGGCAGGTGCGGCTAATGTTTGCCAGAAAACCCTTCTGTAATCCATTCTAGTTACAGGTATTATTCATAAAGATTAGGTTTTATCAAAAAAAAAACATACACCTGCAGATTTAATCAGCCAGATTTCGTACTATAATGGAAATCCCATTTTTACTGTAAAATGTAAAATCTTATACTTCTTTAAAATGAATGTTTGGTGTCGAATGTTACATAACGAGCTTATTTTTATTTTCTTAATATTATATTTTAAAAAGATACGCCGATGTATCATTGGAAAAACAGGTGACTTCAGATATACATATGAGGTTTCAGCCCATAGAGAACCTGCATAAGAGCTAGTGGCGCCTTTCTAGTTAGTTTTGTAAGTTCGTACGTGAGGACGAGCTGTTTATAAACATGCATTTTAGTACTAATTCACGAATCATGTAATGTTTTAATAATTATTTTTTTGTTATCTTTACAAATTTGATACATAAATATATTACAATAACCCTTTGACACAATAAACATTAATTAGAAAATTATAATTAAGTAATAATAAGTGAAAAAAACGTTAAAAACAAGCCAAGATCTGGTAACACCGGTTGTTTGTGTTGTAATACTTACGAGTACAGTAAAATTGAGTCATTTTTTTTTTTATATATATAGAGAATTAAGTTTCTTATGGAAGTGACATATTTTGAGGTTTTTTTTGCAAAATAAATGTAAAAAACGAATTAAGATATTTTTTATATATCTTAATTTTAATATTATTTTTTAGGTATATGATTTGTTAAATTTTAAAATGTTTTATCAGTTTCTTAGGTTATTTATTGACTAAGTAAAAAACGGAGAAGTAAAATGAACTACAACGTTAAAAGGGTATTTTTTATTTTAAATGTTCAATTGACCCTAAAATATTAAAAAACCGCGCAGTGCTACCATATATAAAAGTGCATTTAAAAAAAAGTGAATATGCCCACATTTTAGTTTTTTAATTTTAACTTAAATTCTAGACAATTTTCGTAAATAGACGTTAATATAAAAGTTGTTTAAAATTAACTTTTCTATCAAAATATCACGTTCTTAAATCCAAAAAAAAGTTTATAAAAATATATACAAAAAGCGAAACAAAAAATTACCAAAAAAACGCTTTTTTACCTTTTAAATTTTTTCCACATGAATTAAGGTATAGGTATTGCTTTACAGAAAAAAACGTTATCATGTACTTTTAAATAGTTTTGGTAAAAGTCGTTAGGAATTGTAGTAAATAATCAAGATATTAATTTTCAAAGTTTGCTACTTTCATCGTTTTTTTTTTAATTTTTAATGGTTTACAAGAATAATCATTAATTAAAAACTTTAAATCAGGTGTAACATTAAAATATTGTTTAATACTACTTTAACGTATAACTTGAACTCCTATCTAAGGAAAACATTTTTACCTTTTTAATCAGATGACAGCCGTAAATCCCAGACATTTATTTCTTGAAACCCACTCTTTATAATTACCATATTTGACATTTTATATTCTTATATATCAGTATAAAATTCAATTTTTCTCACATACTAAATGCTAAATTTTGCCACCATGAGCGCTAGTGCATAATCACAAGGTCACGCAGGTTCTCTATGGTAGTAATGAGGTAGAAAAACATTTTAAAAAATCTTTTGGGGTAGATGGCTAGCAGATTTTTCGAATATCCAAGGCTAAAAAGGTTCCAGACTTGATACCTAAAATTTTTACTGTAGAAGTATATAAAAAAAGGGGTCGTGTCGGTGCCAATTTGGCGACTTGGATTATTCAGACGACGCGACGTGAAATGTTTGGTATTGTTGAAAAATGGAAAAACATGATTATAATACATTACAATACGATACACACTAGTATTTCATTTTTTTGCTATTTCATCGATAAGAAAATTTGTGTAACTATCTTTTTTGAGCCAGCTTAAATTTGGGACATATTCTAGTTTTTTAGAATGATAACTTGCGTTATCCATTACGATAACAGAACCCCCTGGTATTAAGTCGATCATCTGCAAAAACCAGTCTTCAAATACATCAGAATTCATGTCTTCGTAATAATCTACTCTTTTTTTAGATTCAAACAATAAAAGACGTCCGTCTACAAAACCATTCTTGCTTCCAATATGCGTAATAATTAGTCTTCGTTTCTTCCCAGATGGAGGTTTTAAACCCGTGGAAAGGCCTTCATTAAATGCCTGGCGAGCAGTTATGAGATTCCCATCTTGCCAAAATTTCTTTAGTGTATATCCCTCATTTATCCAGATCTCTTCTCCCTTGGGCAATCTCTCCACTTTCTATTAACAAAGATTTTCTTTGGAACTTTTTCCACTGGAAATTCAAACCCTTTAAAATTATCCATAGTTTTACCCTACTTATTTTTGGCACTTCCGGATGATTTCCGACAGCTCGAAAATACTATCCAAAGTGGGGATTTTTTTTCCATAAAGAAACCATGTACAATACGTCTAATTGCCTCCTTTGTGTCATCTGTTATCTGAAGTTCTCTTTTGTCTGGTCGCTTTTTTGGTGACGCTGTCGCTTTTCCAACTCCGGCCATTCGGTCATTAAAGCAAAAATGTGCTCTATGATCCGCACTTAAATCACAGTTTTGCTCATTTGTGATATAATCGAATATGTTTTTAACAATACTTTTTTCGTTTAATGTTAAATGCCGAGGTGTGCACATGTTGAACAAGGCATTTTGGTAACTGTAACACTATAACACTGTAACAATAATAAGAACTAGGCAATTGCACATTTAGAAAGATTATTAGTTTGCCAAATAAGGACTATCACAGGTAGACAGTAATCAAACCTAATTGGTCTGCCAAATAATGGCCGTCGGTACGTCATTAGGAAGGCAGATTAAATTAGGCCTAACTTTTTCCTGGAATATTTATTTTATTCAAATATTTATTTTAGTTATGGAATGATCAATATTTAAATTTATTTACATTATTTTGTGTTGTTCTCAACAAATATAAAAACAGAACATTAAACCGTGCAATCGTATACAAAAATAAGTAAAGTAAATAATAAAAATATAAGGATAGAAAACCGGTATAATTTTAGTTGACACAACTCAAGAAGTCGGGATACTTTTAATATTTATTAACCTTATTTGCAATTAAGGATAAGTATATCTTGATATTTAAATATATAAAGATATACAGGGTGTACCAGAATATGTGGGCAATCTCTCGGAATCTAATAGAAAACCCAATAATATTGTGACAATTTCTTATAATTTTTTTTTCCTACGAGCCTTCCTTACGGAGATACAGGTACATAACGGATGACCCTGGAAAACGTTTTTTTTAACAACTTTTAACATACTAGGCGTAATTTAATATTTTTTTAATATGATGGTAACTAGATAATTTTTCTTAAAATGAACCAGTTAAATCATATTTGACTTATTTATTTTGCCGGGAATGGACTAGCTCTGTATAATAAAGGCTTAACAATATTATTTTTGGATAGCTTTAAACTTAAACTGGAAAAAGATATTCTTGATTGATGTCGATAAAATTAACTATTTACGAGAAATAAAATATCATGTTTGGTGATTTTTTTTACATTATACAGGGTGTGTTCTAATTGTACGTCAATATTTAAAGAGACAATTTTCGCGTCCATTTTAAGAAGAAAACTTCATGTATGTCCTAAACGTCTTAACTTTTGAGATATAGAGTGATAAAATTTTTAAAAATAAATAATTTATTATTAATATCTGTATACCACTTTAGATATTTTAATGAAATTTGGTATACATGTACTATGTATCAAGAAGCATTTTTTAGTGTACCATTTTTTTTTATTTGCCAAAATAGGCAGGTCAAATTCTGTATGAACGCCACTGGTGAAAATAAAAAAAATATGGTGTACAGTAAAATATGCTTTTTGATACATAGGACCTTTATGCCAAATGCCATTAAAATATCTAAAGTAGTACCTACTATAGATATTAATAATAAATCATTTATTTTTGAAAATTTTACCACCGTGTATCTTAAAAGTTAAGACGTTTAGGACATAACTTCATATAAAGTTTTCTTTTTAAAATGGACCCAAAAGATGCTACCCTAAATATTGACGTACAATTAGAAAACCCCTGTATAATGTAAAAAAAAATAACAAACATTTTTTTTTTTTTATTGGTTCTCCAGTCCATTAGAACATATTATAGGTTTTTAATAATAAACAAAAATATCAAAACGTTATGTATTTAGATAAAATATAAATTCATATTTTGATTTAATTTTGGGAGTCCTGTAAATAATGAAAAATATGTATTTTTAATATACTTGTTTTTTCTTTAGGTGGTAGATTAAATACACAAGGCGTTCCAGTTTTATTCTGTAATTATTCTGACATAAATGTATTATGAAAAGTAAAATACTTTTACAACAAATAAGTTTTATAAAAAACTTTTATTGTATAACTTATAGTTTCTGAGAAAATGTATAGGCCACCCTGTACAACATAATAGGGCCTAAATCACAAAGTACAGGTTATTTGTTTTTTTTAAGTAAATGATATTTTAGTTTTTCATTTTGTAAGATCAGTTTTTTATTTATTATAGAAAAAGGTTAAATTTTATAAGTTTTCTTACAAAACTAATTTTTTGTAATTGTTGTTACAGGACTTTAAAATATTCCTGGAAAACAAAAAAAAAATATTGTGACTCTTTAAGAGTGCATTTACGCTACACCTTAGGGGTCGGGCGAAAGGACGCGGAGACGGTGGGCGGAGACTAACAAACTCCCACTACCACAATTTTTGTATAGCCGCATTAAAAATATTATATTTTATTTAGGTTCTTCCAAATTCGGTGTATTGATGCGATGTTGTTTCCGATTGCAAACCTACAGGAGATAACATTTTTCGGTAACTATTTTTCACTTAAATGACATAAATTATACACCAGTTTAAAGGTAAGGAAATAATCTATGTCTCTGCTGTAACGGATTTTTGAAATATACGTCGAGTTTAGAAAAAATAGTATCTAAACATAACCGATTTTAGGGTGACTTTTACTCAAGGAAATATTAAAAACTAAATCCAAATTTAAAAAACTATTACAGCAGAAGCCTAGATTTAAGTGTTGGCTTTGATATATAATTTTTGAAAATTATCGATAACTTATACCGTTTTTGAGAAAAACATTATGCCCCAAACCCCAAATTGAATCCAATTTTCTCGGCGCGAATGGACTCTTAATATAAAATAAAAATACCTGTAAATATTCCGAATCTCGTTAAATACATACTAATATTTTTAAAGGCGGTTTTTCAGGGTATTTTACCGCCTCCGCAATGAGCGATTGACGTCTTATGGGGGTGTGCCACCTACGCAAGTCATTTAAAGCTGGGGTGGCGGCAAGCGAGGGGGAACTTGGGGTAAGGGCGACGCGTCGCACGGCCTTCTGTTAAAAGCAGTTCAAGGATTGACCTGGCTACACTATATGCGAAGTAGATTTAAGCTATATTAAATAGTAAAAAATATTTTACAAATGATTAGAAACAGTTGTTTTCTTTTATCCTTTTTCTTTCTGTTCTAATATAGAGATAGATAATTTTTTACCCATAAAAAATAAGTGAGAGGAACCAATGTATTATTATTTAAACAAATTCGACATGACGTATCCTACGGCTCAATGTTCTAGAATATTGGTGAAAGTCTTGTAGCAAGTATTGAGGCAAGTGATCGTTCTGCAGTTTTTGGGTTGTTTTAAATCGCCCTTTTTCGGTGTCAATATGGTTCGGCCTTTAACAAACCACTCAGGAATTGGAGTGTCCCCGTTCTGCCAAGATACCAAGATTCTGGCTGAATGCGGATGTGTACTGAGGAATTTCTTTCACCAGTTGATGCCATCCGGACCAGGTGCAGAATAGTTTCTTACACCATCTAGAGCACTTTTCACCTCCTAAGCGTGATCGGCTCACTCTCATGCTGGTCAAGCTGCTTGTTCCCACAATAGGTTCTAAAGTTAGTCAATGCTGAAGTGTCTCGTTGTAATGGCTTTGAGACTTCCTAAACATCCTTCCAGAACTGTTCCACGACATTTGCTGATGGTGGATTTTTAATTGTTGGTGTTGAGTTTGCGAGAAAGCTAGAAGGTCTACTTACGAATTTATTTGAGTCTCTTATCCCTCTAGTATTTTTCTTCGAGTTATTTTTAATAACACCTAATGATCGTATGCGGTCTAGGCAACGCTGTTTGATGATGAGAAGTGTTATTCTATTAAGTGTATGGCATTTTTCTCGAAGCTTTAATGCTATTTTCCTAATCGTTCCAGTAAAAGGTCTGTTGGCTGATACATATTCCAATACACTTTGTATATGTGATGCACCTGCCGCGTCAGATTAATTTTTTTGACTATTTTCTGCATTCGGCGTTCGGTCTTTGTGAGTGTTTGATTAAAGCTGCTTAAGCGGTTGTTAGAAATAAGTTGTGTGGCAACCTCATCTCCATAGGCGTGCGCACAGTAGGTGCCGTGGGTGCCGTGGCACTCCCACTAGTCTGAAAAAGATTACTGTATTTAAAACATGAAAATTATTTTTTAATAAGGTTCGATTTAAAAATTACACGCGAAAGCACCTTCTCGAAAATGAGTATGGTAAAAGCAAAATTAAGATCCACAATGCGCCAAGAACGTTTAGAAAATCTCCTGGTTCCATTTGTGGAACAGGAATTATTGATATAAGTACTGTGATAAACGAATTTTAAAAAAATTGTACCTTATGAAAGAAGAATGATTTTATAATGTATTCGGTTTGTTATTATTTCATAAATATTTACCAAACATTCCTAAGAATTTATTCTTATTAATTTATTATTAAATAATTTAATTAATAACAATGTATTAATATCGATATATTTTTATTTATAGTTTTATTCACTTCATTATTATTATTATCTCGGCACCCACACCAGCTTTACCCTGCGCACGCCTATGCTCATCTCATAAACAACCTTGATAAGTGCCAATATATCCGTATGTTCCGAAAGTCTGTCTCGAAGTAAGTTGTCCGCTTGTGCGTTTTTTTGAGGCTTTATATAGGATTTGATATTGATGTTTACAAGTCTTTCTGTTAATTTATTATCGGCGTTCTTGGGAGCAATCTCGTTCATCATATCCTCCGCAGACTGGTCCCGCTTTGGATCCTGGACTGGTTCCAGGTCTTGAGGTGGCTCCTTAAACGAAGTCTTCTATTTAAGACATCGTTTAAGAAAAAAAGTTGTTTTTTACCATGTAATTTTAAGTTATTTAATAAAAATAATTTTAAATGAAGAGTAAATAAAATAAATAATGTTACATTTATATCTGAAATAATCTTTTTGAAAAGAAAAATCATTGATAAAGGCTTAAAAGCCAGCCAAAACATCTAAAATATTTTTGTAACATGGAATTAAATTTGTTTTAATTTATTGTTGAGCCAAAAATCCAAAGAAAAAAGAAAAATACATAATATATTCTAAAGGGTTCAAGAAAATTAAATATGAAGGTATATAATATGTATATGTATATTATATATATATATATAATATATATATATATATATATATATATATATATATATATATATTATATATATATATTATATATATATATATATATATATTATATATATATATATATATATATATATATATATTATATATATATATATATATTATATATATATATATATATATATTATATATATATATATATATATATATATATATATATATATATATATATATATATATATATATATATATATATATATAGTTTAGAAGTGGTTTCTCTTCTTTGCCTTGTTTAGGTATATTGTTTTATTATTTAGTAAACAAAAAACAAGAATAATACTCATAACGGCTGATGCCTTTTATTGAGAAATTTTAAATTTGTGTCGCTATGTTTGTAATATATGTATACAATAATCGTTTGAGTGATCGTTTGAAAATGTGTGTTTATGTTGAATTTTAACACTGACTACTTATAGAAATCTCTACTAATAAGACGTTCTGATGAAGGCCTCATACTAGAGAGCCGAAACGTTAATTTTAAAAATTATATTTTATTTGGAAAATTTTGTTTTATCTGCCTTTAAACCAAGAATACTAAATAATAAAACTTTTTATTTATAATATATATATATATATATATATATATATATATATATATATATATATATATATATATATATATATATATATATATATATATATATATATTACGGTGGCCCATCTTAATAGGAGCGAAAAAATTTTGAACCTTTTTGACCGGGCCACCCTGTGAAAATGCTTCTTTATATTAAAAACTAATACCACAAGAAAAATTAACTCAATCCGACAAGAGGAACATGTGCCGCAAGCAGGTTCATATATATGGAACAGGTATAGGCATGGACATACAATAAAATAGTAAAAAAAAAAGAAAATTTTATGGAGCAACTAACATTGTAACTCCAAAAATATTAGCTGCATTTGATGCCTGTAAGATCAGCGATAGATATAGAGTTCGTATCTTGACAGCAGTAGCATAAGCACTAGGACATGATGTTTCATCTTTGTCCATAAGTAGAACAACTCTTCAGCGAACTAGACAACGTATGCGACAAGAAAGGGCTGAAAAATTAAAAGCAACTTTTAAAGAATTGGATCTATCAGCACCAATCATCCACCGGGAAGGAAAACTCTTGCGTTCTTTGTCGGGGATGGAGAAAGTAGACAGACTTGCTGTACTAATTACTAGTGGGGAAGTAGAGCAGTTGCTTGGAGTACCTCTTTTGCAGCATTCAACAAGTAAAGGAACAATCCTTGGCCGTTTTGCGAAGTGTGTTTGATGTCAAAATGCTCTCTTCATCTGGCTCTGATGTTGCTTTATTTAAACGTTTTAGAAAATATTGGCCTAAAATTGATTAGACTAATTTTAAAACTGGTCAAAATAATTAAGCAACTTTTGCAGCCTAAAAAATCTGAAATTGTCCATTTTATAAATTCATTCCTAGCAATACAACACCCCCGAGATGATTATAGAGTGTTTTTATTACTTTCCAAATTGTTTTTTGCAGAACAACCGCCCAACGTGACGTGACGACATGACGTCTAGTATTTAAATTACGTTTCTTTTTGTAAGACGTAAAAATTATTCTCGCTACTTTCGATAAAAAAATGTTGCAAAATTTTTACTGATACGTATACAGCAAATGTATTTTCTTACAATACAGTTTAATATGTACAAATAACGTGCAATGAAACTAATACATATTATTAAAGCGTAATTTTTATGATAATGTCACTGTGATTTACAATTATCCTGCGAAAAAGGTATTTTTTTTAACAAAAAAATACGGATGAGTATGCATTTTTATCGCTTAATATTGCTAATCGTCTATTTTATCATATCATTAAAGTATTTATTGAGGATCAAAAATCCACTCTTGATAACGGCAACCCGCATTTTTTTTTATTATTTATAAATATATATATATATATATATATATATATATATATATATATATAATATATATATATATTATTTATTAATAATATATATTATATATATATTATTATTATAGAGTTATGACGAGAGGCTGAGATAAAATTAATATAGAAAGATAAATTTATAAACCGAAGTGTTACGCTAGGATCATAGGCGTATTCAGAATGGGGTGCCTTGCCGCAGCGCCCTCTCTTAGACGACATGTTTTTTTTTTTATTTAAATAATATTTTTTCTTAATTAAGTGCTTTACAAACTTATAAAATAATAGTTTATAATCCTTAATAATATACAGGGTGTTCAAAATGCGACTACTTTATGAGGCGATTCCTCATAATAATATATATTATATATATATATATATATATATAGAGTATCTATATATATATATATATATATATATATATATATATATATATATATATATATAAAATAAAGTGTCAAAGATACAGTTAGTTATATTAAAAAAATATATAAATGTAAAGAATACCCTGTAGCCGATTTTCTTGAAATTTGTCAGTCTTATTTCTAGTAATAAGGGTCTGTTTTAGGCCTGATCAAATTAAAAGTACTTTCGAAAGTTTTATATTACTATGAACTATAGTTAATTTAAAGCCGCACTTCTGCCTCAGCTTAGCGGGTTCAAATTGCATTTGTTTTATTAAAAAATCGTGAAAAATAGGTTTTTCTAATATAACTCGAAAACTATTGATTTTAGGAAAAAAGGTATATAATCAAAATTAATGGTTTAATAAAACTACGTAATTTTTTTATATAAAACTTATTGTAGCCCTTTTTGTTTTTAAGATAATAGCGATTTAAATTTAAAATAAAAACGCAAATATCTCAAAAACTAAAACAGTTACAAAAAAATATAATAAACTAAAAATATGCCTATTAGTGAGCTTTATATTTTATATACATTTTTGATAAAATAAGTAATAAAGGAGATATAAGCAAAAAAGTGATTTTGTCCATTAAAACTTTCGCTATAATATTTTTTTGGTACAAGTAAGTATACCAGCTCCGATCCATTCAAAAATTAATTTAAAATGTTCCTCTATTAATTGAATAAAACAAACTAATACACATGTGCCTCGAAGCAATGGGGGATAATCTGGTGGCACGGATATTTTATTTATTTTTTTTTGTCCAATAATTGAACCAATTCCGATCCACTTGAAATTTTAACTAAAATAAAATTTAAACTTTATTTTATTGAAAAAGAAAATAATTTATGGGTATTATATACCTGGAAGGACGCTTAACATTTCTCGATCTTCTATGCCAGGGGTCTCCAAACTTTCCAGCCTTAGGGCCATACTGATTACTCCAGTAAGTTCCGAGGGCCAAAACCATATTATCATTGTTGCCGGTGGCAAGAAGTGAAATAGTCCACTGATGAAAAAAAAAGTCCGAAAAAGTACACAACGTTTAAAAAAGGCTGCAAATCGGACTAAAGTCCGCAAAACGGCAACACTGCATATTATTAATTTTCCTGTCATTATCTGTAATTTCTAGATTAGTCGTAGAGTACGAGCCATGAGGAGTAACGTGATACGACATCTGGTGGACACAAGCGGAAATAGGTAGTACCTTCTATCGCTAACAGATGGCTCTAATAGCACGTACAGAATAATCTCGTTGGTTCGAGAAAGTTCTGGTGTCTTCCACTCACTTCTAGATGGCAGTAATTGGAATATATAAGAAGGTTAGTGGCGCAACCACAAGTCAGTTCCTATGACACTGTTGTTAAATAAAATATTGCATACCTCCTTAAAACGTGTTTGTGCCTGTTTAAGTTTAAGACATCTTTATAACAGTATTTTGATTTGAATTGTTGCTTTTGTGTGTGAATTAGTAGTATGGAAAAGAAGCGAAAAATTGACAGTGAATGCAGAAAATTCAAAGATCAGTGGAACATTCAGTATTTCGTAATTGAGTCCAGTAACAAGGCGCTATGTTTGATTTGCAATGAAAGCATAGCCGTTCTCAAAGAATATAACATTAAACGTCATTATGAAACAAAACATTTTCAAAATTACTCAAAATATACAGGAAGTTTGCGGACAGAAAAATTCGAAGCTATGCAGCGCGGATTGAAATCGCAGCAATCTTCATTTACAAAACTCAAAACTGAACAAGAGGCTGCAACTCGTGCCAGCTTTCGTGTGGCTCTTGAAATTGCAAAACGTGGAAAACCATTCACCGATGGAGAAATGATCAAAGAATGCATAATTGCAGTAGCCGAAGAAATGTGCCCTGAAAAGGTAAATTTATTAAAAACTGTCAGTATGTCAGCAAACACTGTGGCTCGAAGGGTAGAAAACATCGCTGAAAATATATCCTCTCAACTGTTCGACAAAAATGGACATTTTGAGTGGTTTTCTTTGGCCTTGGATGAGTCAACGGATGTGTCAGATACTGCTCAGGTGTTGATTTATATTCGAGGAGTAGATAAAAGCTATGAAGTGCACGAAGAACTTCTTGATATGTATAGTATTCATGGCACAACTACTGGTACAGATATTTTTAAAGGAGTTGAAATGGCCATTAATCAAAAGAACCTTCGATGGAAAAACTTGAAATGTATTACAACTGATGGAGGCAAAAACATGAGTGGGAAAGATAAAGGAGTGGTCGCTCTTGTGTCAAAGGCTGTAGAAAATGACGGTGGTTCAAAACCATTAGTCTTAATTGTATCATTCATCAACAGTCTTTGTGCGGAAAATGTTTGGATATGTCTGACGTTCTGAAACCAGTCATATCAACTGTTAATTTTATCAGATCTTTTGGGCTGAATCACCGACAATTGAAGAGATTCGAGAAACTGACTTACCTTATCATACTGCCGTACGCTGGCTTAGTTGTGGGAAAGTCCTTCAGCGCTTTTTTGAACTTCGAGCAGTGATCGAATTTTTTTTGAATGAAAAGCATCGCCCTCTTACTGAATTACAAAACAACGCATGGCTGTGGAAGTTAGCATTCTATGTTGATTTGACAAAACATGTGAACGAACTGAATTTGGGATTGTAAGGAGAAAAACAGCATCTTCCTGATTTATACACTAATATCAAATCATTCCGGAAGAAATTGAGACTGTTTCAATCACAACTACGAAGTAAATGTTTTTCACATTTTAAAACATGTGAAATATTCAGCCACACTACTGAGACTGAGTTTCCTATCGATTTTGCAATCGAAACTTGGAGTGCTTTGAAGATCAATTTTGATACTCGTTTCTCGGACTTTGATGCCATTGCGAATCAAATTAAGATTTTTCAGAATCCTTTTGATACTGACATTGAAACCCTAGCCCCGGAACTTCAAATGGAAATGATTGATCTACAATGCAGTGATATAATTAAGAACAAATATCAAAACTCATCTTTGTTGGAATTTTATAAGAGTCTTCCACTGACACAATTTGATAATTTGCATAAATTTGCTCGTGGTCTGTTTTCTGTTTTTGGTACTACTTATTTGTGTGAGAAAACCTTCTCCAAAATGAAGTACACAAAAAATGTTTACGGATCGAAATTAACTGATGAGCATCTTAAATCTCTTTTAATAATTGGTACAAGTAAAATTAGTCCACAACTACAAACTATTGTCAGTGGAAAATCTCAATTACATAAATCTCATTAGTATTTCATATGTCATTATGTTTGTTATAAGTTATGTGATTATTTAAAACGTATAAAATGTTAGTTGGATTCATTTCAATAATTTGTTAGTTATTATATACTGAAGTTAAATTTTCTGCATATTATACATGTCTTTCCTCATTACAATTCTGTGTTTCTTTATCCAACTTATCACAAAAACAATAACAATAAGCCTACATGAATGTTATGAGTTAGCGGAGTTAGCCCATGACCATATCAATGTAGATGTCATATTAATAATTATTCAACATAAAATTAGAATACTTCAGTACACTAAATTTAATTTGCTATAAAAATTATTTGTTCTCTAAAAGGAGTTTTCAAGTATGCTAGCTCTCCGCGGACCGGACAAAATCTGTCCGCGGGCCGGATGTGGCCCTCGGGCCGTAGTTTGGAGACCCCTGTTCTATGCTATGTATGTATAGCTGATCGTTTAAATATTTTTATTATCGATTTAAATTATAATATTAATTATTTATAAAGACAGTTACTAGTTCAGAATAATCTTAAGAATTTTTTTCTTATAGTTTGTTTTTTCACTTGAATCATTGTTTAACCTTCCTGTCAGGTATATAACAGCCAGATAGAGGAAACACTTATTATTTTTTTTTCAATAAAATAAAGTTAAATTTTTATTTTACTTAAAGTTTCAAGTGGATCGGAAAGGGTACAGTTATTGGACCAAAAAAAATTAAATAAAATATCCGTGCCACCAGGTTATCCCCCATTGTCTCGAGGCACATGTGTTTAAGTTTGTTTCATTCAATGAATATAACATTTTGAATTAATTTTTAGATGGATCGAAGTAGGTATATTTACTTGCACCAAAAAATATTGTTACTAGCGTAATGTTTAATGGCCCAAATTACTTTTTCGCGTATATCTCCTTTATTACTTATATTGATAAAAATGTGTATATAAGTTATTATATAGAGCTTACATATAGGCATATTTTTTGTTTATTACATTTTTTTGTAACTCTTGTAGTTTTTGAGATATGTGCGTTTTATTTTAAATTTAAATTGGTATTATCTCAAAAAGTAAAAGGGCTACAAAAATTTTTATATAAACTAAATGACCTAGTGTTATGGGGCCATTAATTTTGATAATATACCTTTTCACTTCTAATTGCATAAAAAAACAATAAAACAATTTATTTGGTTATGTTTTTTAGCTTGTATTCGTCAGAAGCTGCTTCACGTTTAAGGGTCCAACCTTAGACAAGAGAAGGGAGGGTCCAACAGTAGTCCGCTAATATATTTGGGGTCCATTTTCTACTGTAGCGCTTCTCCATCTGGGCAATTTGCTGGTGAAATCTCTCGCCGTGCTCGTTTGAAACGGTACCCAAATTTTTGCGGTCATAATTGAGAAGAAATCGTATCAAAAAGACTTATGCAAAGTAAGGGTCAAGTTTCTATCAAAAAATCTCGACCTCTTGAAGTACTGAGATCTAAAATTAGACCAGTTTTTTTTTTATTTTAGCTTGGGACAGTCCACGAAGGCTAAGACCTAAGTACTAACGTACCGTGGTTGTCTGAATTGTGGTAAGAGGGAGTTTAGGCGCCCGGCCCACTGGCAACTTTTTCGAAGCAACTATTTAGTTGCTTTAAAGAAGTTGGAATGAAACACACAGTATTGAATGCGGCTCCGCGCACAGGCGACTTTTTAGTTGCCGCAACTAAATAATTGCGTCCTGACCTATTTCGAGGGTGAGTAAACAGTTGCCGGCAGAAATAGAGCACGTGGGTTTCTGTCTAACCGCGCACACTATCAACTATTTAGTTGCTTGACAGCCCATGTTCAGAGCGCTTTTATTACTTTTTGCAATAATTAATTTAAACTATTAGCACCCAGTATTATTATTTTCTTTACATTAGAATCACCGCCAAGTTTTTTTGAGGTGGTAGAGCGTGTCGTAATGACGTATTTTGGAAAGTTATTCCATACTGGCCAACTCTTCGGAGCAGAAGTCGTGAAAATACCTATAAAAGAGGGACAGATCCCCTACAGCTCGTTGGTGGGCAAGAGAAGAAAGCTTTTCTGTAAGTGTGAGATCATTAATAAGACGAACAGCTCTTCTTTAAATGAAGTCAAGAATGCTAAGTGTTGTGGGAGACGCCATTTCCCAGAGAGAGAACAATATTTTAAAGAAGGTCCAATGTGGAATACATACAGAGTACATATACAGATTAGAAGGAGTGAAATGCTTTCTTTCTAGAAAAGGAAACAAGCTTTTTTGAAGCTGCTGGGTTTATGGAGGTAATGTGTTTGTGCCAATTAAGGTTATTCTCAAAAGTAACACTAACAAGATTAAACGATTCTTTGTTAGTGTTACTTTTGGAAAACTTGGCCGATCATATGTAACAGATAAGCATTGGCAGACTTTTTTCGCGATAGCGAACATGACTGTGTTTTGAAGTCATTAAACTGGACAAGATTTTTGGCGCCCTAATCCAATACTCGTTTAAGGTCTTGTAAAAGAGATTTCTGCATTGACCTGCACTTGTTTTCCAAAGTAGAATTGGCTTAAGAAATTAAATATTAGACTGAAGGGTACTATCGTCAGCAAAACTATGGATGGATAGATTGTGGAAGAAAGAAAATCGTTATTGTGAAGAAGAAACAGAGTTGGTACCAGCACTGAGCCCTGGGGCACCCCAGCATTAATTTGGTAAAAGCTGGAAAAATGACCATCTACAATAACTGATATACGTCGATTAAAACAGGAAACTGAAAAACCAAGAACAAAGTTTGGGTGGAAGACCATAGAAAGGAAGTTTGTAAAGAAGCCATGTCAGACCTGATCAAAAGCGTTTGATTTTGACTGGGAAAGTTTTTAACTGATCTGTCTTAGTCTAATTTTAGATCTCAGGACTTTAATAGGCTTTATACTTAATATATATTTTTTGGTATAAATAATATATTTCTAGATCTTTCTATATCTACCTAATTTGTCCGACGTGGTCACGTTAAAAAAATTCTCTTAATATTCTGTATTTTTATTCAATACGTCTTAAAGTTGGCCTATTTAGGAAGTTTTGATAATGTCTATTATCTTAGAGATATTGTAAGAAGTATTTCGTAAAGAACAATTATCAATCTAGCAGAGCCGTCGCGAGAAAAAAATGTAAAGGGGGTCAAAAAACTTAAGTTAAATTAGTGGTCTAAAATTATTTAAATTAAAAACATAAATAAATACACCACGACTTGTGCTGGGTATCGGACTAGGATTTTTTTCACTGAACACGAATCTAAACTCTAAATTGGGGGACAAACAGCAAATAATCGACAAAAGACGTAATTTCAGATATTAACGATTTAAAACGTTAATAACTTAAAAACTATAAAAGATACACTAAGCTTAATATAATATAAACTATGTATTTTACAGGACATTTAATTTAAGTTATATAACTTTTTTGTCTAAATGCAATATTTTTCGAGGTAAAATAAAAAAACTGAATTTTTAGGATTTTTTTATTTTTGTTTTTTTTTCTGCAAATTTTAAGTAATTTGCGATTTAAGTAAATAAAATAAATGATTTGTTATCAAAAAAATTAATCACATTAATAAAAAAAATCTATTTTGGACTGAATTTTTTTTGTCAAAATTACATTTTCGTTTATATCTTCTTTATTATTTATCTTATCAAAAATTTTTATATAACTTTTTTTAGACAATTTATAAAGCTCTCTTTTTTGTTTTATGAAATTTTTTATATCTCTTATAGTTTATATAGTCATAGTCCAAACATTCCGTGGTAGCAGGTTTCTACCGTTAAATGTACCGTGTCGGTCTTTTGGGGTTTTCTCGCTTTTTTGCTGTTTGACCCTTAATTTTGATTTCAGATTCGTGTTCAGGGACAAAAATATGCAAGAAAATCTTAGTCCGACACCCAGCACACACCACTTTTTTTGTGGACCTGGGTTTTGGGGGTTCAAACCCCCCTCTCCCCTACCCAAAAATCCCAAAAATCTTAAAACGTAAAATAAAATAAAAACGACTTGTAACTATATCTCTTTTTTTTTAAATAAAAACTTTTGAACAATATATATTTTACTTAGTCACGGTTAACAATATAAAAAAAAGTATCTGAATCACTCTATTGATCAAAAAAAAAAAAAAAAAAATTTCTAAACTGCAAAACCCGTTTTCTACATTAAAAATCAACGCAAAATAAACCTTCAATAGCTTGGAATCGTAAAAAATCCGTCAAGATCTGCGGGTAACGTTTTACGTGCGTCTATACTCAAGATCAAGCTCGATATTTAACAACCGTGCAACGCTGCTCCGTGACTTTAAATTAGGGGGTTCCCAGAGTCTTGTTTATGAATTAAAATATAATTAATAAAATTGATCACTTCAACTACAATGAAAATAATTATAATTTTTTATAACGTACAAACAATATTATTATTAGTCAATATTAGGGATAACATTGAAAAACATTCATATTTTACTTTCACATTTCTGATGAGATTTTCACAAAAACATTCACAACTAATTAAATCAAAGTATCCTAATTAAATCAAAGCATCTACGCCTGTGTTCAACGCGTTGAAGGTTTTAATGGCGGTTGTCTGGCTTTTCCACCAATCAGGAAACTTCCCCAGCGAGAGAAATCATCAGTATGTTAACGGCATCCACTTTATTTGCTTTTACTCTACCGTTATGTAGAATTCTACAGACTGTGAATTTTAATCTCTTTAGAGCTGTTGAGCATGTGAATACTGTTATTAGTGAGGTCAGGACTATCAGTCTGAATATAGATCAATAATTTAAAAATACTTTTAAAAGATCCGAAGCTATAATAAAGTCTGTAGATGACGAAGAATGCACAAAAATACCTAGAATAGTTTCACGACAGCAGAATCGTTCTAATGTCTTGGTAGCTACTGCAGAAGAATATTTTCGAATCACAATTGCAATTCCAATTGATTACTTTATCGAAGAGCTATCTGCAAGATTTGCAAATCAGGAAAAATCACTTCCATCGTTATATTGTCTAGTGCCAAATATGTGCGAAGCACACACAGTAAAAATAGATTACTTGTTATTATATGAGGAATTTTTGGACCTAGACACATTAACTACAGAATTAAAGTTGTGGAAACAAAAATGGATTGAGTTGCCTCAAGCAGAAAGGCCCAAAACTGCTCTCGATGCATTATCAGCATCTTTGTTTCCTAATATTTATACTTTGTTGCAAATTCTGGCCACATTACCTGTATCTACAGCCTTCTCGGAACGATCATTTTCATCGCTAAGACGTTTAAAAGACTATCTGCGCAATTCAACTGGTCAAGAGCGGCTAACAGGACTTGCTCTTTTAAGCGTACATAGAAATATTAAAATTGATACTGAGGAAGTCTTAAATCGTTTTGCGAGAAAAAAGCCATGAAATATTCAGTTGTTATTGTAATTATAATTTTTAAAATTTTAACGGTATTAAGTGTGGTTTTTAGTTTAACCTGATATTTTCTTTTAGTAAAACCCATTTATAAGTTATAGTTTTTTTTTTAAATTCCTAATTTATCAAATGCCACTGGCCTAACCCCCCCCAAAATGTTGGTCCAGATACGGCCCTGCCTTTAGTAACACTTGAACTAGTGGCATTCTGTTTACTTGTAAAAAAATTGTATTCCTTTTTTTTTCTTTAAATTATTACATAATAATACGCAAAACTCCTTTTTTAGAATAAATAAAGTTGCATGAACTCTTTTCTTATCGAAAACATGTGTTCAAGGGAATTATTGGGGATTTTTAGCATCCCACTTATTACTAACAAAGCTGACATCAGCCGATACCGATAATCAAACAGGGACAGGCAAATAATTTATTATTTGCCTACGTTAATCAGAATATTCTTTTAACTGAGTTGATAACATCAATGTGTATATAACAGGGTATTTAACAGGATATTATACTATTACCAATGCGTTTTACTTAAAAATTTACCACGTTACAAAACAAAACGATGTCAAGGTGATTCATTATAGTTTCTTATTATGAAGCAAGTTTAAAACACAATAATTATAATGATATATTTTTAAATTATTATCGTATTGGGTTTTTTTTTATTAAAAAAAATATTGTCAATCTCTTGTTAAATACCATTTTAAAATATCTTAGACTATTTTTTATATCTTATAAACAGGTAAATTCACCATATTCTTCAGAAATAAAGGCAAATTTTTTATTGATTTGGTCTTTAGTATAATTTTGGTTAACATTTGATCTACACGGGAACGTCGGAAGCGGTTATGTGCTACTAGGGTTTTTGGGATCGTTGATTACGATGAGAGGGTCGGTTAACCTTTATCATGTCAGGTTCAAGGTCATTTGAAGGTCAAGTAAAGAAAAAAACCATCGTAAAAATTCATGCATATGTTTTCAAGGTCGCTGAATCCGAATCCGGCGTTTATTTACATCTGTCTTAGAGGTCATCCAAGGTTATTTCAGAGATATTTTAAAATGTTTTTGGGATAAAAATGTACGATTCGAAAAATCTGAAAAAATTCGTATCTCTGTTTTCTAGGTCGGCGAATCGGAACCTGAGGTCAGTTAACCTCCATAAAGTCGGGTTCAAGGTCATTTGAAGGTCAAGTGGAGAAAAAAACCATAGGAAAAATTTGGAAAATATTTATGCATATAGATAGATCCAAAGTGTAAATAAACGTCGGATTCGGAATCAGCGACCTCGAAAAAATATGCATGAATTTTTCCAGATTTTTCCAATGGTTTTTTCTTGACTTGAGCTTTAAATGACCTTAAACCTGATGTGATGGAGGTTAATTGACCCTTTCATCGTAATCAGCGACCCCAAAACCCTATTAGCACCAAACTGCTTCCGGTGGAGTTCCCGCGTACATCAAATGTTGACCTGTGTAATTAAACATTTCTACAGGGTAGCATTATAAATAACTGAAGAAAATTTACTCCTATAAAAATAGGCCATTTCAATTTGGCTTGGATATGAGCTGCTACAAAAAAATATTGCATGAATCAATAAAAAATATATATATATTTTAACTTGGCCGATCATATGTAACACTCTTCAAACTCTCTCCAAAAATACTTGGGCCGCTTTTAAGAAACTCATCGGGCAAATAAATAACACTCCGATGATAAGAATGAAATAATATGACCCAAAAAGAGGTATGTACACTCGGCCGGTGGTTAAACAACGGGCCGTAAATCCGGTAAGAAAACTGGGCCGTTTATAAAAATGCAAAAACATTTAGAGTTATAGAAATTTA
Source organism: Listronotus oregonensis (assembly GCA_019359885.1). Lineage (NCBI taxonomy): Eukaryota > Metazoa > Arthropoda > Insecta > Coleoptera > Curculionidae > Listronotus > Listronotus oregonensis. The sequence goes on along the minus strand of JAHBCN010004868.1, from coordinate 278 downwards.
TTCAGGAACATTGAAATAAGGTCTTTAAAATTTGGGAAAATAAAAATCTGCTTTGCTAACCAGAACTAACCATGATCAAACAGAACCTAAGTACCTGACAAAATTTGACCACCGGCCGAGTTTACAACTGTGATTACAGGTATGGAAATATTAACCGGCCCAGTTTTCATAGGGCAAAAAGATAAATATGCTAAATCGGCCAAGTTTCCAATCGCCGAACTCATCTATTCATATTAGTAGACGATTATACACGTCTGGAAAACCAATTTCTTAGGTGC
>JAHBCN010004867.1:34101-60112 GCA_019359885.1 Listronotus oregonensis | reverse complement strand
TAGCGTTTTTATATAAACAAACCCTTTTAAAAATTAAAATTCAACACATTTACAAATATAAATTACATTTAAAAACTTACCTTTTGAACTAATTTCCATAGGTTGAATGGATTTCCCATGTTTGTATCTTTTTTTTGAGCTTGTCTTTCAGTTTGTCATAAAGTTCATCAAATGATTTTTTGAAGCAAAGAAAAGTCTCCTGTTCCGCAATGAATTGAAAAAAATTTTAAATCCCAGAATTTTCGATTTTGAAGCTGGGTGAACCCCCGCCTATTTCTTCTTCTTATTGGGTCTCCATAGAAGTACATAAAAACTTTCTTCTTCCGCGATGTTAACATTATAATAGCTGCCTCAACGAACAGTCAAAATACGGGCTCCGCGCGGCGCGCTCGGACGCCAACATGGGGAAAAACACCACGCTTCAGGCGTAGGGCGCGCGGGCCCGGATCGGGGAAAGAGCACTTATAATACATTCGACAAAAATTTTAAATTTAATTTGCAAAGGGGGGTTTGACGGAGTGGGGAAAGTCTTTTAAAGCAAAATTTGAAGATTTTGTCAACAGATGAGTACATGTTTATTGTCGCATTAGTTCCTCTTAGATTAATTGATAATGAAAATGGAGAAAGTATATGGTCTAACCCCGTTCATCATCAACAATGTATTGTCGACCAATTGCATTTAAATTTACAAAAGAAACTTCAGATGTTGTTCGAACCGTTCATGGAGAAATTGAGTCATTAATAACTAATCTTAATAATTACCATATTTTTATTTCAGAAAAAAATGTAAATGTTTCATACGAAATGTTATTCACTATGTTTGACGGTAGTGTGGCCAATATCCTCTCAGAAACCTGTTCTACATCCAGGTGCATTATTTGTGGAGCCACCCAAGGCAAATGAACCAGGACTCAGTGCTTCAAAGAACACCAAATGCTGAAAACTATCGCTTTGGCCTATCGACACTTCATTGCTGGATTCGTTTTTTTGAGTGTTTATTGCACATCGCCTATCGCTTACAATTAAAAACGTGGCAAGTAAAAGGTGGTGAAAGTAAGGAAATTTTGAAAATACAAAAAAAGAATTCAGTTAGAATTTAAAGACAAATTGGGATTAATTGTCGATAGCCAAAGCCCGGTATGGTTCCACAAATGATGGACATTTTTTAAAAACGTAGAAATTAGCTCTGAAATAACAGGTATCGACTCAACTCTAATTAAAAACTTTCAATTAATTTTAAGAGTACTTTCTTCAGGTTCAAGATTAACGTACCTAAATTTCGTCCTTACTTATTGATACTAGGAGAATTTATTTAAATTTTTATGAATGGTACTACATGCCTAGTACTGTTCATAAAATTTTAACCACGATTGCGAAATTATTAGCTTTTGAACTCCCTGTAGGGCAGCTGGCAGAAGATGCTCTCGAAGCCAGACACAAAGAATTTAGAAAAATTCGTTTACATCACACACGAAAAGTATCGAGAATTCAAAGCAATACAGACCTCATTAGAACCCTTTTGATAACTTCTGACCCTAAATTGGCTTATCTTAGAAATCTGTCAAAAAAACAAAACAAACCCATAACGTGGGATATGGATATTGTAGAATATTTAAATGACCATATAGAAACAGATTCGTTACTTTTAGAAAATGACAATGTACCCGAAGATGTTTAGTGTCGTAAATAACTTTTTTTACCTGATAAAGACACCAATTTCTATTTAAACTATGTATAATTTGATAGGTTATTGGTAAAAGTTATATAAATAAAACCAAAAAAATTGGTTACTTTAACTTTTAACTAGATAATGATTTTTGTCTTGATTTGTTTCCCCTGTATAAAGGCATCAATTCCTATTCAAACTATAATTTGATAGGTTGTTGGTAAAAGTGTCCATATATAAATAAAACAAAAAAAAATGGTTACTTTAACTTATAGTTGAATAATGATTTTTGTCCTGATTTGTTTCACCCTGTATAGAGACACCAATACACTTTTTTTGTTTAAAATATGATTTAATGTTATTGGTTAAAGTGTCCATGTATAAATAAAAATTTAAAAGTGGTTAGTTTACCTTTTATCTAGTGACAATGATTTTTGTCCTGATTACCCCATGAGTTGCAATACTGTGTGTCGTAAGGATAGAGTTTCAGAAGAGGGGAGCACCACACGCCCACATCTTGCTCTACATGGTAGGACAAGATATACCGGCTACGGCCGAGGACTTGGATAAAGTCATATGGGCACGATGGCCAGAACGTTCGGACGGGGCAGGCTACGAAAGAATAGCGGAAATGGTAGCGAAATTTATGGTCCACAACGAGTGTAACCTGCTAATCGGCAAAGTAGAACTAGACCCGGAAGAAGAAGGACCGTTAGCCAACGACGATCCAATGAAAAGGGAACAACCGGGCTAAGGCCGATAACCCAGCAACAGCAAGAACAACGGCGAAGAAAAAGAGGCCGAGCTGCTGGACCAAGGATAACAAGTGTCGTTGGAAATACCCAAAGACGTTGGCCGAAAGAACGACCCTGCGGCATCAGAAGAAGGTGCACTACAGAAGACCCGCAGGAGTCGAAATGTACCACGATAGACAGCAACGGACTGTGGACAACCGGTGGATAATCCCGTATAACCCGACGTTGCTGTTAAGATACAATTGCCACGTAAGCCTGGAACTATGCGTGGGCAATCCTATTCAGGTATGTCGGTACATAAACGCATACGTGAACAAAGGATTGGACACGGTCAACGCAAGAAGCATGGAGCTAGAAGTGGACCAAGCAGTATATAGTGGATGCGCGAGTAAAGATCGAGTATAACAACGTGTCGTGGGCACGAAAGAAATAAAGGACGCTAAAGGCGGATACGTACACCAATTTGGAAAGGTTTATGGGAGAAAAAAGGGTGGCTGCGACTGCCGCCTCCGCTGGGAATCAGGGACAAAGGGAGTTCCGGGTAGTGCAAACGGTCGTCTTACCGCCGAGCATGCCTGGAACGAGAAAATACTACTACAACGGCTACATGGACAGAATGGCGATCTGTAAAAAGCTGAAACGGCCTCCGACGTACCTCCTGACTTTCACGGCCAACCGACAGTGGAAGGAAGTAACAGAAGAGCTACACCGAAAAAAGAAGACCACGGACGACATCCAACACGACATCCGATATACTCTGTCGAGTATTCAATCAAAACCTCGGCACACTAATGCACGACGTACTGACCAGACAAATCCTTGAAAAAGTAGACGTGTACGTCGTAAGGATAGAGTTTCAGAAGAGGGGAGCACCACACGCCCACATCTTGCTCTACATGGTAGGACAAGATATACCGGCTACGGCCGAGGACTTGGATAAAGCCATATGGGCACGATGGCCAGAACGTTCGGACGGGGCAGACAAATCCTTGAAAAAGTAGACGTGTACGTCGTAAGGATAGATTTTCAGAAGAGGGGAGCACCACACGCCCACATCTTGCTCTACATGGTAGGACAAGATATACCGGCTACGGCCGAGGACTTGGATAAAGCCATATGGGCACGATGGCCAGAACGTTCGGACGGGGCAGGCTACGAAACAATAGCGGAAATGGTAGCGAAATTTATGGTCCACAACGAGTGTAATCTGCCAATGGGTAAAGTAGAACTAGACCCGGAAGAAGAAGGACCGTTAGCCAACGACGATCAAATGAAAAGGAAACAACCGGGCTGAGGCCGATAACCCAGCACCAGCAAGAACGATGGCGAAGAAAAAGAAGCCGAGCTCAGGTATTTCGGTACATAAACGCATACGTGAACAAAGAATTGGACACGGTAAACGTAAAAAGCAAAGTTTATGAAAGAAAGGAGGGCGGCGAAGCAGAAGTAGGCCCAGAAAAAAAGGACCGTTAGCCAACGACGCACAGTGATTCGAACAATGGACAAAAATCAAAAAGGCAAATATTTAAACACCTATTAAATAAATTAAAACAACACTACATCCTATATATAAAAATGTCCAAAACTTTTTTTTATATTCAGCTGTTTATCAGTAAAAGTTTGATAAAGTCCACATTGATAAAATTCCAAATTTATTTTAGTCAGGTTTGACCTAGTGTTATCTGCTTAAGCTCCCAAATTAGTGAAATCTAAAAAGTTGATATTTTTACTAGTAGAATATGGCAAATATTGATCAAGATATGTAAATTACTTCTTAGTCTTTCATCCTGTTCTTGCAGTTTGTTATAAAATATTTTTTCTTTCTTCTTCAACCAAGTTTTTCGTAAATGACCTCAAAAACTCTCTAGCCAATTTTCTTTTTATTTGGTAGTTTAAAAAATTCTACATCCTAAAATATAAGTACTTTTTTGCGAAAAGTTGCGCTTGATAGAGACATTTTATTTTTTAGATGAAACGAGCAAAATTACAAATAAAGATTTATTTCAAACATGGATCTTGCTACCCAAAAAACAAAATAAATGGTTTATTCGAAAAAATTTTAAATCTACTTCCAAATTAAAACCCCTCAAAAAAGTTAAGACAGAAAGTTTTCAAAACTACTCACATTTTTTGCGCTAGAATTAATAAAAAGTGGCACAAAAATTGTAGAAAAAAAGATAAGTTTCTTCAAACAAGAATCTAAATGGCTTGATCATGGAATATATCTAAGTAAATCTCTTAAATCTCTAATATTACGACAACAACTTGCTAAAGTCAACATTTTGTCTCAAGCAAGCACCAGAGGTGGTAGACCTCAAATGCCTTTTGAAGAATCAAGTAATAAAACAAAACAGAGGCTAGTTGCTGAATTGGTTTCCAATTACACCCTAGAAGAACTTTCTTTTGCGGTACAGCAGTCTTCAAAAATCAAAAGTGAATCCCGAGGCGGTGCTCAAGAAATTCGAGGGCAATCCTTGACATTACATGAAACTTTAGCGCTTTATCTGGATTTAGATTTTTCTCAGAGAAAATATAATTTTCTCAGGACAGTTATAAATAATTTACACTCAGATTTCTTACCAAGCTACTACAAGCTATGCCAGTTTAGAAATAAACTGCTTCCGAAAAATATTATTGCTACAGAACAAGGAGCGGAAATAAATTTACAGGAACTTTTGCAGCATACAGTTACAAGTATTTTAAAATTACTAGACAGAGACATAACAAGTAAAAATCTTATTTTGACATGCAAGTACGGTTTTGATGGAAGCTCTGGACATAGCACCTATAAACAAACATTTAGCTCTACGAAATGAGCGATGAATATTCGTTTTTAGTTGCTATGTCTCCCCTTAAATTATCAGACGACTCAGATAATACTTTATGGAATAATCCACGTCCATCCTCAACTTTATTTTGTAGGCCGATAAAATTTTTGTTTATCAAAGAAACCCCAGATTTAGTGCAAAGTAAAAGCTTAAGGCCTCAACGCGAAATTGACAATTTAAAGCCATTGATTTTAAATTTTAAAAATCAAAATATAACCGTAAATTTCAATTTTATTTTACAATGCTTGACGGACGTTGCATTTATATTTTATCACAAACAAGTTCTACTCAATCTTGCTATATTTGTGGGGCGTTACCTAAAGAGATGAATACAAAAGAAGTTTGCAGAAAAGAACTTAAGACTGAAAATTTAAATTTTGGGATGTCTACCCTTCATTTGTGGATTCGTACCTTCGAATGTTTGCTGCAGGGTTCAGAAAATAAAGCGGTATTTCAAGCCCAAAAGAAAAAAGTTCAAGAGGAATTTAAACAAAAAAATGGGTTTAATTATCGATAAACCTACACCAGGATACGGATCCAGAAATACGGCAAGAAGATTTTTTCAAAATGCGGAGACAAGCTGATCAATAACTGGTATTGATAAAAATTTAATATTTAAATTTTCTGTTATATTAAGGGTAATATCTTCTGGCAGACCGATTAATATTGAAAAATTTCGCGAGCTTCTGAATGAAACAAAAGATCTTTATTTAAACTTGTATAGATGGTACTACATGCCTACCAGTGTCCACAACCTATTAGCACACGGTTGTGAAATCGTCCAAAATTTTTATTAACCAATAGGTCAATTAGCTGAAGATGCGCTTGAGGCAAGACACAAAGAAGTTCGTACTAGTCGGCTGTACCATACAAGAAAAAATTCAAGGATAAACACCAATAAAGATTTAATGACCTTTTTACTAATGACATCAGACCCCTTTATATCTTCTCTGAGAAAAACTACTTCGTCGCATTTATTTATTTTTTCGGACATTAGAGAATACCTAGAGTTACCTATGGAATTAACTGACGATGACGATGACAATGACAGACGCTCACTGAAGAAACTATAAATTAATTTATAAAGAACAACACTGACAGTAATTAAGTTTTTAGTTACGTTTTACTTTTAACTATCTTTTCTTTTTACCAATTTACATTTATTTTAATAGGTGTTGGGTTTAGTGCTTACTTTGTTTTATAAGCATTTTTTTCTCATTTGGGTTCACACTCAAATAATTTTAGTAATTGCTTACTTTTGCGATATTGTATTATTTGAAATTTGACTATAGCTTTTTTAATAAAAATTTTTTCGTTTTATATTGGGCTTACATTTAGGCGAAATTATATTTTTTATTACAGGGAAATTTTAAAATTAAAAGTCCTAGCCCACATAAATAGTCCGTATTATAATTTAGTTATGAAATACTTAGTAGGTTTTAGTAAATTATTGTCTTATTTATGTTTAAGTGATAAATTTAAGTTACATTTTATGAATTTAATACTTTTCTGTATTTAATGTGTTGACTTATTTGCATATTGATATGTAGTATTTTTTTAGAGTAAAATAAAGTTTATAATTTAAAATAAATAATAAATTTATATATAAACAGTTCTTGTAGTAGTTTGAAATGATCGTTTTTTATTAACAAGCTTGCTGCCCCATTTGCATTTTTTTAACGATAAATAAAAATTTAAAGATGAACTACTTATTTTGGCACACCATGTATATTTTTGAAGATATTTGACAAAGAGAAATCAAATAGTTTAGATATTTTGCTACATTTAATATTTTATAGTATCTGTGCTTTTCGTCTCACCCTCGTCTCTTCCGCTTAAGTTTTGAACTTACTTTGTATGCACTATTTATAGCCTAAGGTAGTACCTACTAAATCGTTTTTATTTTATTCAATTCAAAAACAGTACAACAAAATCAGTGATTTTTATCCCATTAGCCCATCTATTCGAAGCACTGTGCGACGATCCAATGGAAATGGAACAACCGGGAGCTAAAGGCGATAACCCAGCACCAGCAAGAACGACGGCGAAGAAAAAGAGGCCGAGCTGCTGGACCAAGGATAACAAGTGTCGTTGGAAATACCCAAAAACGTTGGCCGAAAGAACAACCCTGCGTCATCAGAAGAAGGTGCACTACAGAAGACCCGCAGGAGTCGAAATATACCACGAAAGACAGCAACGGACTGTGGACAACAGGTGGAATTTGGAAAAGTCTATGGAAGAAAGGAGGGCGGCTGCGACCACCGCCTTCGCTGGGAATCAGGACAAAGGGAGTTCCGGTAGGGAAAAGTCGTCTTACCGCCGAGCATGCCTGAAACGAGAAGATACTACGGCTACATGGACAGCATGGCGATCTGTAGAAAGCTGAAACGGCCTCAGACGTACCTCCTGGCTACACCAAAAAAAGAAGCCCACGGACGAAATCTAACACTTCCCCGATATACTCTGTCTAAAACTCGACACACTCATGCACAACGTACTGACCAGACAAATACTTGGAAAAGTAGACGCGTACGTCGTAAGAATAGAGTTTCAGAGTTTCGAGGGAATAGAAGCTTCGTTTTGATGGAAGAGGGTGGCACGGGAAAATCGGCAACCATCAACGCCATCTTGGAAGAAATGGACGCAAGAGTGGAGAAATACTTTCCTCGGCGTTCACAGGAATAACGGCCACCCTTATCAAAAACGCGGCTACGGTCCACGCGACGTTCGGAATACCGAGAAAAAAGATGGGAGACGAACAAGAGACTGTTACCTCGACGCTGGTGGAACAGTCCGAAGTGGCCCGACAGATACACGAAGCCAAACTGGTGGTAGTCGACAAAGCATTCATGTTGGCAAAGTGGATGCTAAAAGTTTTAGAAGGTGCATGCCGAACTTTCAGCCAAGGACCAAGTTTAGAGCATTCGGAGGCAAAACGGTCATTCTTTCCGGTGATCCGAAGCAGTTGCTGCCCGTAGTGAAAGGTATGAGTAGGACGAGTGCGGTGATGGAATCCATCGTCCTCTCGCCCTTTTGGAATCAAATGGAGAAAAAAGTGCTTAAGACCAACATGAGGATCGCCGCCGACGAAGTACAGTGGGCGAGATGGATATCGGCACTGGGGGAAGGAAAGCCCGCGGTTGAGGATGAAAGAGATAGAAAGAGGCTGGGAGAATCCGTAACGACCGTGGTAATACTCCCCAGATAATTGCTCGTAAAGGCAGAAAAGGAATTAATCGCCTTCGTATTCGGAGACATATTCGAGCTTTTAAAAGATCGTGCGTCTTCGGAAGGGGATAAACGAAAGGCAAGCGAATTATTAGCAAGCCGGGCAATTCTAGATTCGGTCAATTCGGTAGTCACGGGAATAAATGGAAAAGTTCTGGAGCAATTTCCAGACGACAATAATACGGAAAGGATCTACTTGGTTACCAAAAGATTTGACCATGACGAAAACGAAGACGTCCAGGAGCAAATCCATTAAGACAAGAGGTCACCGGAGAGCTAATGGAGAGTCTGGAGATCACATCCCTACCACCACACACTCTGAAACTCAAAATAGGATGCATAGTATGTTAATGGTCAACCTCAACGTAAAAAGAGGGCTGTGCAAGACGAGACGTCATAGTAGCGACTATGGCGACGGGACAATTAAAGGGAAAAAGGGTAGCGCTGCCCAGAAAGGAATTTATCGAAGGCCTCAAACAGACGGTTTTGCCAGGGACATTCAGTAGGAAACAATTTCCTATTAGACTCGCGCACGCTATGACTTATAACAAAGCCCAGGAACAAACGATGGACAGGATCGGACTTCACCTAAACATGCCCTGCTTTTCACACGGATAGCTTTACGTGCCCTGTCAAGAGTCCGCAAAAGTCAGGACATACGGATCCATCTCGTAGACGGGCCAAAGCAAGGAAGATTATACAAGGACGGAAGAAAGAATAAACTGATCATCACGCAGAACGTGGTGTACCGCGAATTCCTAAGAAGAACGAAGACGGAAATAGGATAACAGTGTATAAAGTGTAAAAGTGTATTAGTGTATAGAGTGATTTGGTGTAGTAGTGTACAAAGAGTATTGGTGATTTAGAGTATATAGTGTATTGGTGTTTTAGTGTACACAGTGTGTTGGTTCTTTAGTGTACAAAGTTTATTAGTGGATTAGTGTATAGTGTATTGGTGTATTAGTGTATTCAGTGTGATAAGTGTATAAAGTGTGTTAGTGTATTCAGTGTGATAAGTGTATTGGTGTATACATAAAATTTCCAAAAATTTGTTAGCCACTTTACTAATCCATTTTTTTTTTTGAGGTTTGTAGAGAGACGAAACCCAATGGGGAGGCCGACGATGGAGGCAGCGGCACAGTGGTATTAAAAAAAAAACAAAAAAAAGCAAAAAAAAATGGTAACGAAATATATAACTTACATTTTATTTCGTTGGAGGTTTGTTGAGTCCTAGTTGAATACCATGACTATACATTGCCAGTAATTGACGACTAATTTTAATAATACTAGCACCACCTTGCGATCAATAGCAAAACTGACACGCAGCATGATAACCCGAAAAATAAAAATATCGACCCTGGTTTCACAAGTCTCGATTGAAACATAAAGAGTGCGACACAAAGCAATATACAAATTTGGGCGGAAAATTATTATGATGGATTTTTGAAAGTTGGCAAGGAAAATGTAATGAGTAGTCATTAAGTCATAATGGGATTCAATAATATAATTAATTAATAAATTTAAGATATCGTGGTAAAATGTAACGGGAAATGAATTTATTTGGTTAAATGTGTAATACTAACTTTAGGCCCTGGGCACCGCAAGCACGTCCTAAAGTCACTATCCCACAAATGACTTTAGGACTTACTTGCAGATAATTAAAAAAAATCTTCTTCCTGTCGGCCTACGAGATAAGTTTTGTCTGAACATATACCGTTGGTTATTTCACATTAACATTAAAAATATTGTATTTTGTTTGAAAAATTATTCTGTTTCCTTATAATTATAACTTTTTAGACTACACTTTCAGGATTAATACAAGATTCTTAAAGAGTTTTTTGGGAATAATAATCCAAATCACGTTCCAAGTTCTTAGAAAATCAATATTACTTAATATTTCTAAGGAGATCACACATAAATTAGTTTAAATTCAGATTCTGCCGGATAATTAATTTTTAGGAAAGAAATAGACCAGACAAGACCAGATAAACTACATAAATATTAATCCTGAGAGAATGCTGGACTGAAAGCTGTATGGAGAGACATGCTCTGGTGCAACGATAACTTCAGCCCACTATGGTAAGTTTTCCATTTGTCGTATTAATATCTTTTCTATAAGTTTTCTGAAATTTCTTGATTTAGTGATTTATCTTTTTAAGGAAAACTTACCATATATTAATTTTTACACCAGAACAGAGCATTTCTCTGCCTTTAACTAGCTTCCAATTAAGTTTTCTTTTACCTTATCTTCTGCACGTATTACAATACTGTAACAAGGGTTATATCAGACAGAAATAAAATACTCGTGGGGTTGAACAGGAAAAGATCTATCGTCAGTTATTAGTTTAAAGATTTTGATTTAGAAAGTAAAATTTACCGTTTTTTATATAATTTATTATTTGTTCATTAGTTTTCTATGACGATAAAAAACTAAATTTTATTAGTATTAGAAGATTAAAGTATGTAGAATATTGCCTCTAAATTTGGGTTTGCTTCTACTTGAGCTTCATATAAAAATGCAAGTGAATTCTCAATAATTTTTATTATATCTTTAAACTGTTTATAACGTAACAATAATTATTACCGTAAAACGGGGCTACTTGCACACCGCGGGGTAACTTACACATCACGTTTATCTGTCATATTTTTTATTTATATATTTTTCTTTTGTTTTTTTTTTTGGTGTTTAACGGTGGGTTTCTATTGTTACAGGTAAATAGAACGTAAAAAATGGTTCGTACTTACCAAAAAACTCCGGGGTCAAGAACTTACCGGAATTATACAGAAACGGCCATGCGCGAAGCAATAGAAGCTGTCAATGCGGGCATGTCAAAAAACTAGCAGCTCAAACGTTCGGAGTGGAACGGACGACATTAGGTCGACGTCTTGCCGGTGCGCACACGAAAGCAGTCGGTCGTCCCAAGGTTTTAAGTGATGAAGAAGAGGCTCTTATTTGAGGACATTGGGTTTGTGGCAAATTGGGGGTTCCCATTCACAAAGGTTGATATTCGAGATGTGATCAAAAGTTTTTGGACAAACAGGGAAAACGGTTAGAGGTTCAACAATAACTATCCTGGACCTGATTTCTTAGATTCATTTATAAAAAGAAATAAGTTGAGCACCAGAATGGCGTCTAACATAAAGAGATCCAGAGCATCGGTTGATCGAGATGAAATTTTACAGTTCTTCGACAATACTGACTTAACAATTAGGGAAGAAAAGTGAAAACTTTTACAACTACGACGAAACAAACGTAACAGATGATCCTGGGTCCAGGAAGGTGGTTGTGCCTAGGAATACGAAAAGGGTGGAAAGAGTTCAGGAGCATTCCCGTGCTACCATAAGCATAATGGTTTGCGGAAATGCTAATGGAGACCTTTGCCACCTATGGTAGTGTATAAAGCATTAAATCTATACGAAAACTGGACGAAAGGTGGACCACAAGGAACGAAATATGCAAGCAGTTCGAGCGGATGGTTCGATATGAACTTGTTTGAAACGTGGTTTTTCGAGCTTTTCCTGCCTCACGTCGAATCAACCAGAGAGAATAACGACAAAGTGGTCCTCATTGGTGACAATTTGGCAAGTTACTTTTCACCAAATGTGATAGAGGCGTGCGGTTCTAATAATATCTACATAACCCCCTTCCCAGCCAACGCCACTCACTTAATGCAGCCGCTTGATGTGGCTGTATTTGCCCCTATGAAAAAGAAATGGGGGAGATTCTCGATCAGTGGAGAAAGGAGTCTCTTTTCCAAGGAACTATCCCAAAGGAACAATTTCCGAATCTTCTGGATAGATTGTGGAGAGGAATAAGCCCCAATGTGTCACAAAATCTAAAATCAGGATTTAGAGCCACCGGCTTGCATCCTGCAAATCCGGACGAAGTTTTGAAGCGCATTCCTGATGGAGTGCAAGATGCGGAAGTCGAAAGAATTTTAGACAGCAGCTTGATTGATTTGCTGAGAGAACACCGTGGAACGGGGGCTGAGAAAAGACGAAAAAGGAAAAAAAAAGTCGAACCTGGAACTGATGCGTCTCGCATTGTTACATCAGATTCTACTGTGGCTTCTGAAGATCCTTCAATGGTCACGAATAGGGTTCATTCCCGGGAATTCTCGGCTCGAGAATTCCCGGGAAATCGTTGGGCTTTGTTCCCGGGAAATCAAGCTCGAGAAAACTCGAGAAATCATATTTGAGTCTATGAAATTATAAATAAAACTATTTGCGTTTGCCGTTTTTTATTTAAACAGCTGCGGCGGGGCGGAGGGCAGTGGTACTTTATCTCGCCGATCGCGCGCGGCAAGCGCTCTTGGCGGCGTCGTTTTATACATAATACAATACAGTAGGTAATACACCAGTAATGCCAACCTAGGAAATTATTCCCTGTTCTGGGATTTTTTCCTACAATAGGGAAAAAAGGGGAAATTTATCTAATATCTGGGGAATTTTCAACTTTGGATTTTTTCAGTTCAATTTATAGAATTTCAGTCAATTTATCAATTTTAATATTAAATGGACTACTAATGACAAGTACCTATTAAATCCTTATACCCTGGGTTATGGTTTGACCATTGTATCTTTTCAAAAATTGCTTCTTGTTGCGCTGATTAATCTAATACGGGTTAATTCGTGGTATCGGGTTTCGGGGAATTACAGATCAACTACTACTTAGCATCTTTTGCATGTTGTTGCCCTTTTCGTATTTTGTGGTTGTTGCCCACAAAATACTAAGGTAAAAAAAATGTCAGTTCGTATATTTGTTGCCCCACAGTAATGCCGAGACTGAGCGAGTATTTTCAGTGATACCACGATAAAAATAAAAAGCGAAATTAATTATCCAGTGAGGCATTAAATGCAGTGTGTTTAATTCGTCTTTCTAGTGAAAACTGCTGCCAAAATTATTCATTAAATGACAAGCATTTAACTCTTATGAAAAAAGAAAACCTTTATAAAAAAAAGATTGATTTTAAGAATTTTTAGATTTTTTTTTTTTGTTTAGAAACTTTTATTTTTGTTAATTCATTTTGCTATCTATGTTCATTGTTACCATGAGATTTTATTTTTATGTATTTTTTGAACTTTTCTGACAATAAAGTCATTTCGTAAATTATTTTTCTATTTAATTTTGATCTAGGGAATTCTAGGGATTTTTTCACAGAAAAATTAGGAATTTTCAGCGAGCTTGGTTGGCAACACTGTAATACACACACATTCATTAGTGTTTTGACTCTAGCTGAGTTCAGACGGTTTACAAAGTGTAGTACAATTTGTAAATTTCTCGACAACCCGAGAAGACCCGAGAAATTAGCCTCGAGAATTCTCGACACCCGAGAAATTGAAAAGCTCGAGAAATCATGAACCCTAGTCACGAATGATTCACCAGCAGCAGCTGACAAACCGGAACCCTCTACAAGTAGTGGTGTGAAAGGCGCACAACAAATCTCCAGCAGAAAAAGCAAGAGAATAAGAAAATACGAGTCTTCCCAATGTGCTATCTGCAGAATTAACTGGAAAGATTACAGAGACACAAGTGATTGGATTCAATGCACGAAATGTCAAGCATGGATTTGTGGACCCTGTAATAAAAATAGCAAAGACCCATTTTTCGTGTACGAGCGATGCGATGATTCAGAAGACGAACAGTCTCCCTTCGATGACAGTGATGCCGACAAAGACTTCCAAATTGACGATTAGCCAGTGTTTTTTTAATTGTTGTGATGTTTCAAAGAATGTGCCCTAATTTACCAAAGCTTTAGTAAGCGAGAGAAAGTGTTTATTTTTTATTTTTGATAACTTGTTATTTACATTTTTCTAAGTATTTTTGTATAGAATCTGTTTAAGTTTATTGCATTTTGACGCATAAATAAATTTTTCTCTTTAAAATAAAGATTTTTAATTAGTATTATTCGAAATTTATTGCCATGGGTCTAAAATATCTTTTTTTTGATACGACTGCGGGGTAACATGCAGTCAAAAGTCATAAGCATTCATTTTATAATAATCGTTTCGTAAGTGTGCAAGTTGCCCCAAATACGGGGTAACTGCCACACCTAAAAAAAAAATTTTTTTTGGGACCCATGGCTGGAATTTCAAAATTTTACATCCAGTCATGGATACCCCATGGCTAGGTCGGTACAATGTAATTTTTTCGAAGCTGCAAAGTTACAACATACAACGGTATATGGGAAAATATGCTAAAAAGGTGTGCAAGTAGCCCCGTTTTACGGTATATCTTTGAACTGTTCATAACGTAACAATATTTTTTTAGTGTCCGACCAAAAGTTCGGTTTCGGTTTCGATTTTGGCCAAAAATCAAATTTCGGCGGCAGTTTCGGTTTCGGCCAAAATTGGCCGAATCTTTTGCCGAAACCGAAACTGATTTCGGAAGTTGTCGTGCACGTTATTTTAGTAACTATTATTATCATACAAGAAGTACATTAAAGATAAAATTAAAATAAATGATTACAACAAAATTAATTTACTGTTTCCATTTCATGTCCTACTTAATGCAGAATCATGGGTAAAATGAACAATATTTCAGTATTTTAAGGAATTTTATACTAGACCACGTGAGTTTCGGTTTCGGATTCGGTTTTGGCCGAAACTGAAGCCACGGCCAAATATTCGGTTTCGGCCGGAAAACCAGTTTCGGTCGGACTTCATAATTTTTATTATATCTTTGAATTGTTTATAACTTCACTATAAAATAATTGTTTTTCAATTTAATTATACCTACCCTCATTTTAAAAGGAGGTATATCTCTAAGTATATTACCGATATATAAATATATTATTTGTAATTTAAGTAAAACTTACTTCTGTTAATCAAGGGGATTGGTATTTCATTACCAGTGTTCTTGGAGACTTAGCTGTGAAGAAAGAGGGATAGCACCTGTTTCACAACTTTCAACTAACAAAGTTATCCTGAAGAACTTCAGACACAGGCTTCCAGCACAAAAAAGTCCTCTGGCTACAGTGAACAATAATCACCATCCGCACAGAGTTGCCTTGCAGTGGGTTCTTCTATTACATCGAGCAACAGGAAGTACAGTTGAAAAAAGGTGACTTATCCAATTAACATATAATGCCATTCTAAAGATGCTGAATAATTTGTAAAATGTCTAATAACATCAGATTTCACTTCGGATATTAAATCACTCTTAGTAAGCAATAACACTGTATAAACAACTATAATGTTTAATAAATTGTTTGCAATTCAACAATATCTTTGTTATCTTCATTCCTTTGCAAGCATTTATAATTTTCATTGTGAAATAGTTAAAGGTTTAAATCGATATTTTTTTATATTTTCCTTCATCATACTAAATAATGCTTTGGAACTTCTGGCGCCCATAAAAAACAACTAATATAATCAAATCAAACTATCATTTTATTAACCCAGACCCAGAGAAGAGTTTCAAGAGCTACAAAAGGCGTTTAAGCGTCATAAGCAGCGCTCAACGGTTAATGACCGGTACAAGTTAAAAAAATAAAAAAATTACAATCGTTTGTCGGACATCCTACTAATAACTTATTTTTTAAGTTTCTGTTTTAGGTTGACGGGCCGAGAAAAATCAGATGAGAAGAAACAGAAGAGAAAAAAAAAACAATGATGCTTAGATGACCATATCTGATGAGGTGGGTAGGCTGTTCGGCTAAGAGCCACAGAGTCCCACACTGCCACGGACCACGAGCCCATGGTACGAGCATGAGCGTTCTGCCCTTGGAAACAAAAATTAAAAAAAAATATAACCTATTTTTTTAGAGTTACAAAATAGGTTATTTATGCCTTCGGCTTAGCTGTTCGCCCTGTAGAGCAGAATGTCATGGGTAAGAATTTGCTTTTTATAACGAAAGTAAATTAGGCGCCACGGTGTTTCTTCTATATATAGTCATATAACTGTTTTAAATTGGTTTGAAACCCCGAAAGTAACCAATTTCTAATAATTAGTATGATGTTTATGAAATCTCGACAAGACCGAGATAAAAGAGATTTAATATAAATTCACAAACAGTCAGTTTAAAAACAAACAATATATTATATATTTACATATTATTTACATTATCCCATACCATTTAAATAAGTGTAATTCAAAACATTAAAAAAAAATGAATTACATGAACCTTTCTGATTTTTTTTTAACTGAACGCAATTGTGTAAAAAAGAACTTCTACTACTACCTACTTGTACAAGCAGAAGAATACACAGCGCTATTAAAACCCAAAAAATATATAATTAATTAACTCTAAACCAGAAATGGTCCCTAACAATTTCTATAAAAAGTAATAATAATATACTAAATCTTTACATATATAATATTTAGTCAAATTAACATATAAAAAAGGTAAATACGTCTTCGCAGTCCAAAAGAAAATTCATAAAAAAAGAAAAATACAACCCCTTGTTGTTTATCGGCTGTTTAACTGCAGGTTAGGCTGCCTGAATGTACTGCTATCGCTAAGCATCGAGTTGACGGCGCACTGTGACGGCACGTCACGTGTTCACGGTTCAACGAATACCATAAAGCAGTGTTTCCCAAACTTATCTAAAGCGCGACCCCTTTTTGTTAAAAAAAATTGTTCACGACCCCCTACTCATCACCCAAACCAAAATAGCGACAAAAATAGCGTGCCTAATTTACAACTGATGGTTTCTCAAATTTTATTTTACTTTACTGTTTAAGTTTAAACTAAATACATTTAAAAATTAACAATTATTTTAATAATTGCGATCTGTTCCACTAGTAAACTAGTAGTACTTCTGCCAGACTAGCATTTACAATAAAATAAATAATAAAAGTCGACTGCACATTGTACACCGCGACATCTCTTGTTTATATCTACATCGCAATACTTTTCCATGATATTCGCGAAGGCTCTACTCCTTACTTCGCTAGTAGATGGCACTCTGGAACGTTCTCTAGCCTCGTTTCGGCTTTATATAAGCGGCGATGTGCAATGAGACCTCAGTTCGAAACAGCGTTGTGGCGAATGCAGCGGTATTAAGTAATGAGTAAATATTTTGCGACTTACGTATTCCCGTTTACGTATTTACGTCTACGATAATTACAAATTATAGATAAGTTTTTCTAAAAAGAAGTGCAGAACCATCTACGTCTGAAAGTGAGCAGTAATAAAAAGAAAAAGACTTTATAGTATTGATTATGCTTAAATATGGTTTTAACATTATTTCCAATATAACATCATTTTATTTCGTGGGAAGTATTGTCAAACGAAAGCATGAAGCCATCAAAGTTATTTTGGCAGCATTTAAATAGCAAACATCCCATGATAAGAGACAAACTGTAGATTCTTTGAAGAAAGTTCAACATCAACTTACAAAACAGCAAAGATACCCTTTTCATATCTTTGAACTTACTAACGAAAACATTATTAGCATTAAAAGTTGTTATCGCGATTTGGCCAAAATCAAATTCGGCGCATTTCGATTTGCTGCAAAATTGCATTTTGCCAACGAACTGTTGAAATGTGTGCACGTATATAACTGATCGTATATAAAGAGGCTAAAGTAAAGTTAAAAAAATATTAACAAATAATTTACTGATCCAAAGAAGAATTAGTGATATGCAGAAGATATTCAAGCCTAAGTTGGGAAATCTTAATAACACGTGATTTCGTTCATTCAAATGGACGAATACCACGGATATATCTAACTGTGCCCAAATTTTATTATCTTTAAATTGTATTCAAATAATGGCATTCAAAAATATTTTATTTTGTTATTGGAACCAATACCTCTGGAAAATGGTTATCTCACAGTTTGTAAACCAAATAAATATTTATTTGATTAGAAAATTATTTCTGTTAATCAGGATTGCGTATTTATACAGGACTTAAATCTGTCTTTCTAATTACAATAATAATGCCTAATACAATGGAGACATTTATTTTTTGCATCGAAATCAATGGCGAAAAGCTCTCCTTGAAGAATGGATGACCTGTTTGCAAAACTCATCAATTAAAGTTGTAAATTCCAGTAAAAGTTGAAGGAAGCTTTACAGACCCGTATTTTTTCATCGAAAAAATCTGCAAAACATGGGTGCTTATATTACAAAATCTTCTTTATCACGACTGAAGTAATGGCTTTCAAGGGCAACGTCTTAAAAGAAGATATTTCACTCTAGTAAGCAAGACTTATAAAATTATTTTAAAAATGTGAATCACATATGAAAATCAATTCTTTCAGATCTATTTTTTTTGAAACTAGTGTTTCAACTTGCTTATATTTTCCTAACAATATAAATATTTTGGACAGTAATTGCAAGGTCGCGCATTAATATAATTACACACAGATCAAATATCAGGTTTTATAAAGACAAAATGATTTATGGTCACAAACTTTACTTGGCAAAAGCAGCGCTCGGATTCATTCCAGTGCATTCAGGAAATAAGAAAATGTATGTTTTCGGAATCCTACAATTGAACTAAGTTTTTAATGTTCTTTGCTTAATTTAAAACAAAATCAGATGATAATCGAAGAAATTCAAAACAGTTAGAGACATATTGCAGATGGATACTGTCGGCTATTAGCCAGATTCCCTTTCAGCCCATGCCCGGGACAATAGCCTACCCTGGGAAAAAAATTTTGAAATATAACCTATTTTAAGTTCAAAATAGTTATTTATCTCTTCTGTCCCAGAGACTCCGGGAAGAATTTGTTTTATAAAAAGATGCAGGAGTTTCTCTTAGTTGAATGAACTTTTTAAATTGGTTTGAAACCATTTGTAACATCAAATAATTATGTGAGTTTATGAAATCTCGACTATGCCCAGAAAAGAGATTTAATACAAAAAGGGAAAAATTCGTCAAACAGTCATTGAAAAAAAAAATAATAATTATATATTTCAAATTTTTTACATATCCCTACCATTTAAAATAGTTTTCAAAAAAAAAAAAAATGGGAATTCATGAACCTTTCTATTTTTTTAACTTTTTTAAAAAACTCCTCTATTATTGTACAAGGAAATTAAAGCTTTTAAACCAAAATATATAATTAATTTCTATGTCTGTTTAAAAAAGTTAATATATTAAATCTTTATATTAATATTTAGTCTTTATTAAAAAAAAATACATAAAAAAATTCTAAAAAGAATCCTCTTTTGTTTATTGTTGGAACTTTCAGGTAGCGCCCTGGAATGTCCTCTATCGCTAAGCATCGAGGAGGCGCATGGACGGCACCACTGTTCACGGTTAACGACTCCATAAAGGATGGAAAACAAAGGGCTGAGAGACAAATCAGACTAGCGAAACCATTTCTAAAAACCCTGTTTAAAAAAACTGTATCAGAACCTTCTAAGGTCAAAAAGAATTAAAACTTTTATAATAATATTAAAACAGGTATTATTTGGGTATTTATGGGTATTCACGTGGCCCAAGCCAAAAAAAAAATAGAGAAAAAAACAAAATTGAACTTACCATAAATGCGGGTCTAAGAGACTGGCTTTTTAAAAGCAGGAATAGTGCATCGGCTAGCGTTGACAAAATCAAAGGTACACTATAAAGAAACCCAAAATTACCAGGATGTCTTGGATAAAATAAGATTAAAAAGTGAAACAAAATCGAATCCAATACGAGAACAGAAATCAAACATACCTGATTGCCGAATTCTCACTTCAACCATTGTTTGTCAAGCGGACATTATCGCCAAGGCAACTTAGCAGGGAGCTCGTTGTGTTCCCAGCACTTGCCGGCTGAAAAAGGAAACGAACCACCTCCATATCGAAACACTCGCGCAAGCATAGCAATAATCGATAAAGGCACTGTGACGGTATTGATTAGGAGAGTGTTGTCACACTTTACAAAATAACTTTAAAAAATCGACGCTAAATTTTGTAAATTAATTAATAGGTGGAGAAAACTAATATGAAAAATAAACTTGTAGCTTTACACGCTACAAAAACAACCACTCTAACAGAACCGAAATGGTTTATGATTAATTGTTGAACGATCCTCTTTGTGGACCGATCGAGTAACCGACAAACCCAGTACCCAAGCAATAAGAGACGACGTGCAGCGCCAAAGGACAGTAGCATATGCCGAGGCGGAGCGGGACGACAGTAAGGATGCCGAAGGAATAAGTTTTTACCTTTAACTAATTATCGTTATCGTTGTATTTTTGTTATCGTTGCATTTATGATTTAGGTTCCTTCGACGAGCGGTAGATCGGCCCACTTTAATGTCCAATCAAGGCGAAACCGCGAAAGGCTCATTAAATTAGTTATTGTTCCTTAGATCGTACCCACAATTACTTGGAAAACTGTGGTAATTCTAGAGCTAATACATGCAAATAGAGCTCAGACCGGAGACGGAAGGAGTGCTTTTATTAGATCAAAATCAATCCGTGGCGGGCTCGCGCTCGTCATCGTCCAACTTGTTGACTCTGAATAACTTTACGCAGATCACACATTAATGATGTACAACATTTGATATTTATTCGACAGATTAAGTTCACCCCCTATAAGAAATCATGTTTGTTTCTTCTCTAACTTATTGTCTCTAATAGAAACTTACTTTATTTAACAGAAAAACATGAAGTGTTATACATCATTGGATTTGGGTGGGATGATAAGAGCTTAAAAAAATGGAATAAAAAATCCACGGCCGTATTTAAAAAATAATGTTGATGATGGTCTGATAAAAACGAATCGTCGTAAGAGATTTTTAACTGCACCAAAAGATGAAGCGTAAAAAATAAAAACTAAAACCGAAAAGATAACTACAATTTTTCAACGGCATATTATTGGGCTTCCCAATGCACAACTTTGCCTAATTTAATCAACTTCTTATCTTTTAAGATAAGCGAGATTCCCAAGTGGCACGCGAGAAACGGACACCTTGTATGCTTGGTGTCTCTAACCCTAAAGAGTGGCTTACCCCTATAACTTTTTTTTTTTTAAAGATAAATAAATGAAATTTGGTATGTCCGTTTATCACAAATTTGGATTGATTAATATTCAAATGTTTTCTGTCACTTCCAGTTTAACCGGAAATGACGCCAATTGTTTTTTTTTTAAGTGGGACGCCCGGTTAAGTTTTACTTATTTCAATAGGTTCTGAATTCAATGACACCTCATTTGTCACTTTTAGATCAACAAACTCAAAAATATTGAATTTTTTAAATTTTAATCTAGACCGTCATGAATGGACTTAAACGGTTAAT
The DNA here is from genome assembly GCA_019359885.1 of Listronotus oregonensis. Lineage (NCBI taxonomy): Eukaryota > Metazoa > Arthropoda > Insecta > Coleoptera > Curculionidae > Listronotus > Listronotus oregonensis. Next base: position 38,453 of record JAHBCN010004867.1, on the reverse strand, counting down.
TTTGGAATAGGTTGTTACAAAAAAAAATACATGTGATCGTCTTTTGTATTTTATGGCTACTACAGACTATTTGGCAACTAATTGTTTTTTTTTTAATTAAATAAGGGTAGACGAGCATTTGCCTTTACGCTGGTTATATAAACTTTAGGTATTTTATATTTTACACAATCGTAGAATAAAAAATTGATCTGGAGGCTCTAAAACACATTGATTTTTAGATCCTTTAAGAAGTTATTCCAAAGATTGGGCCAAGGGTAAAATTATGAGCTAAAATTAAAGAACATTAGTTAATGGTTAAAATGGTCAATAAAAAGCATTGGCGGCTTGTGACCGTAGAATCACAAACAAATAATGTTTAATAGAAAAAATAATAATGGGAAGTCATTGTTTTACTTGTAGTTTTATCAAAAAATTTAAATTCGAGATGAATTTAGGTAATTTACTTGATGCATATGGCGAGCCGACAGTGATAACAGTTTTTTTAACCCGCAGTACCGGGTATCTAAAGAACTAACAGATTAAAAAAATAATAATAAAAATACTTATTGTTTTTAATAAGCTTATTTTCTCCAATAAATTTATTTTGTAGACTTGTTCAGCTAGCATATGAAATAAATGCTGTATTTCCTCATGAAAACCCAGAAGTCTACTAGGTACCTTATGTGAACGAAAAAAGGACACAAAAGCGGCCAGTGGAAAACTATATCACCATTATACACAAATAAGAAAGAACTACAAGAACTATAAAAAGTGGCGTAGCAAGAATATTGAAATGGTACAATATTTTTTTTAAATAACTTAGTATAAGGTTAGCATAAATCGTTAAGTTTTACGTAATAAAACATTAATATTAACTTAGGTTTTTATTTATATTTTTGACCTTAATTTTTACATTAATTAGGTTTTTTTTAACACCCTGAACACAATGAAGTAAAAAACTGCAAGTATACCGGGTGTTCCCAACTCTATTTATACAATAAATATCGCTGCCCCCATACATTATAAAAAAACTTAAAATAAAAAAATGTGGTGTTTGGTAACACCAATTTTATTAACGGTAATACACAGGGCGTTTCGAAAAGAGAGTTTTTATTTTAATGAAAATAATAAAAACTTTTTAAAACACCTTGTATATTAAACAATAAAAACTCGAGACAATCTATATATTAAATATACAGAGGCAAAGATAGTTAGTGTATAAATAGGGTTGGGACACCCTGTACTCCAATTTTTGTTTAATTGTCTACAATTTACAAAACCAGATTTTATAATTTTGGTAACTATTTGTTATAATAGGTTTATTAAAGGTACTAATTGGAGGAAAAAACATAAAAATAAACCTTAGATGAAAACAAATTGTATTATAATAATGCAGTGTACTATTTATATAGAAAAGTCTTATAATAGTTCGCTGGCTCAGTAAATGAATTTAATGCGGTTTTACGAGTTAACCCTTTCAGTATGACTGACAAAAGAAAATTAGCCACATGAGCGGCTGACCGATATATCAGCCAACATGTCTGCCGGTCTCTGCAGACCAGTGTATGGTTAATCAGACAAAATTTAAAAATGAAACTGGCAGGTAGACGACTGGCTGATATATCGCGACTTGCTAATTTGCCATACAGACAAATGTCGAATATATAGCATGATTCACATTTAACGTGATGATAACGAAACGACAAGACACGAATAATAATAATTATTACAACCTTACAGCAAGAAGGCGTTTTAAATACAAGTACGTTTTTAAAACGTTTTCTTGCCCTTCTACTCTTCCTTCAGGGGAACTAAAAAAGTCTTTGAACTTGTCCCGAACATCAAACGCGGCTTCTTGAGCGTTACCTCCCTGATTAGGAAGATTCTGAATGTTATTTAATTTCGGAAAACTGAAATCTTGCGAATCAAACCCCCCTCTAATAAAATTGTGAAGGATACAGGTAGTCATAACTATAAGATCAACATTTTCAGGCTTGATATATTCTAAATTTCTGAGTCAATACTCCAAATGCGTCTTCAGATACTTGCCTCGCACGGGACAGTCTAATTAAAAATCCACTTGTCTTCTTGTCCGTCTTTTAACTGAAATCCTGGATATGGCCAGAGTAAATATTTTTTTAGAGGAAAAGCCTCATCTCCTATTACGTATGGCATAGGTTCATTTTGGCCAGGAAAAGGACTGTTTTCTGGAATATTGAATGTTTTATTTTGCAAAGCCTTTCCGAAATTGGAGTTTGCAAATATTCCTCCATCACTATTTCTACCACGTGACCCAATGTCAACCGCAACAAATCTGTACTGTGCGTCAACCAAGGCCAACAGAACTATCGAAAACGTTTTCTTATAATTGAAGAATTCAGATCCACTATTAGCTGGGGCTTCTATGATAATGTGTTTCCCATCTATCGCGCCAATACAATTTGGGAAATTCCATACCTCTTAAAACTCTAAAGCAATTTTTCTCCACTGGTCTTCTTGTGGACGAGGCATTACTTCATCCAAAAGCCTTTTATTAATTGCTAAACAAACTTCAGGGACAATTTGTTGCACGGTAGAGTGTCCTAGGCGATAACTCGTACTTATAGTGATATAAGAATCTCCAGTAGCTAAAAACCTAAAAAAACATTTTACTTAGGGCCACTTTTATAGGTAGTATCGGTTTAAAGCCAAACTGCAGAATAAACTTTTGCAGTTTTTGTCTTTCAAATCTCAAGTTTACTCTGTAGTTTGGGTTTAACCCGATATTATAAAAGTGGCCCTTAGTTGATTATTCAGGGTACAAGTTTAAGGTAGAAATTTATTTTTTCAGCGAGTGTATTTTTAAAACTTCTGCATCACGCACGGTTGGCTCAAAAAAACTGGGTTAAAAGCACAAATCTAAATGTTCCAAACTAGGTTCAGTCTGACAGATTTTTATTAAGGCCCATTTTATCCAACTACTTACCTCAATCCTCAACCTAGTATACCTGCTTAATTTAATAAAAATGTCATTTAAGAAATAGTCCAGTAATTCAGCTTTGTATTTTGTCCCAGTTTTTTTGTTTACACAATGTTCTAACTTAAATATGTTTTTTACAGCTAAACAATGCAAAAAGAAATGGATAAATCTTCGAGACACCTACAGACGAAAAATTAAGCAGAATAAAGATACTAAGAGTGGTCAGGCCGCAGTTAATAATAAAAAGTGGATATATGAAGATGAAATGTCCTTTCTTACCCCTTTTCTAAAAGAACGTAATACCGTTAGTAACATACAGTCTACGGAATTGTTCTCGAATGACGAATCAGCAGTTTTTTCGCCCACATCGCAATATACGAATGCTGAAGATTGCTCTGAGTCCATTGTTGATAAAACACAAATCACTTCGTTCGAAACACAGACTACACAAAATACAAATAGTGCGCCACAAACGCAAAATCCACCGAAATATGTTACACCTAAGAAAGGTATAAAGAGGAGAAGGGATGATAATACGTCAGACTCTGCAGTATTAATGAAGTACTTAATAGATAAAAACCAAACCGAAACTGCAATCGAAGGTACTCGAGAAGGTACTGAAGCGAATGCCAATGAATATTTCTTTAAGGGTATCGCTAAAACCGTAAGCACTTTCGGCCCTATTAATCAAAACATTTTTAGATCACAAATTTTTCAATTGTCTCCCAAATGGAACTAAGTGAATTGCAGCAGAAGCAAAAGCAAGTCCAATAAAACCAAAGCAATGGATCCATTTTCCCCAAAATCAATCTACATCCTCTTCCTGTACGACTTATTATGAAGATTTTTCACTGCAGAATTTGTAGTTTTGTATAATAAAAAATAAATTACTTACCTTAAGCACACTGCTAGTTTTTCTCTAGGTAATATGGAGCGTCTAAATGTTGTATTCTGCTTTCTAATATCATTGGAAAATTTTTTTAGCAAATAATCAAATTGGTATGGCGGCATCCTGAAGTATTGATAAAATCTAGAATCGTCGTCTAAAAGTTGTTTATCTAAAGTATGATATTCTCCCTCTCTTTGTCTCGTTTTTAGAATATCATACCCACGTTCGGTGATTTCCTTTTCTTCCTCCTCATCAAGCAGCAACGCAATCATTGTCAATTTACAAGTCGAAAAACGATTTCGCGCATTCATATTATAATAATTATATTAAGCAAATAATTCAAGTTATATTTTTAAACTTTATTATAAAAATTGAAACAGTTTTCAAACCTAATATAATGTCGCACTATGTGAATACCACAAAGAATTTTATCGTTGTCGTTTCGTCATCGTGTCGTCGTCGTTACGTTAAGTATGCATAGACCTTATATCGGTCGCCGATTTTTAGTCGCCGCGCCACGTGTTA